>JASGAU010383879.1:4174-21592 GCA_030220045.1 Australoheros facetus
GTTTCACTTTATAACTTGTATTACTGCTAGAAAATGTTCAAGTGAAGTTAAAAACAAATAAATAAAATGAAACAAGAACCCCTTTGTTGAAATATGGAGCCCCAAAGCAAATAATACTGTCATTTGACTCATAAAAACACTTGAAATCACCAAAATGAGTCCAGTCAGTGAAGCCTCCACATTATTACTGAGCAAGTCAGTGAATTACTCTCTGTTTGCGCCAATAGATTAGATGTTCTCTGCAGTTAATGGGGACACTGAAGCTAAACAAAAGCTCCTGTGTTAGCCAAGATGAAACAGGACATTAATTACCTCAAACACTGACTTAAGATCAATTCTGAGCTAAAAGGGAACAGAAAAAATAAAGTCACTATAAAGAAAGCATCGGGCAGCTGTAGTGTTGCAGAGAAAGGAGTGCGCCCTCTCCCAGGAGCTAAGGTACAAATATTAAAAAAGAAAAAGAAAGGGAAACACTCAGTGAATACTCTTTAAAATAAAAAAGACTTTTCTTTCCCCTGGTGATGAGAAATTCTCTGGAACACTGCTGAGAATGAGACACTGCATGAGTTAACTTGTCAGATTGCAACCATCATAGGCTGATGTATAATTTTCAAAATGCAATGCAATCAAAAGACATACAACTTAATGTTTTGCATTTAAAAGGATAAGTAATGAAATGGTCATGGAAACACCCACATCTTTTTCTGGAAGGTTTTAAGCTTTTCGATCCTTAGGGACACCTGAGGATTGAACCATTTTAAATCGTTCTGTCACTGTTTAAGTTAAAGCTGCAGGAATCTTTATGAAAAATCCTACATTGGATATTTGTGGTTCACTGTACACTGCAGTGGAAGTTATACAAAGCCTAAAATTACTGCAGTAACTCTTAAGTTGTGAATATAATCTGAGAAACTAATCAAAGGATCTCAATAGTCATGCAACAACAGCAAGTTTCTACAGCCTGACCGATACAGGATTTTTAAAAACAATACTGATATTTAGCAATTTAAAAATCTAACATTCTGATATCTCATCCAATTTTTTCCCTCCTTCCCTAACATTTGTTATGTGTAGTTATTTCTTTACTCGCTTACATTCTGCCTGACTCTGCTCGGATCAGCTGGTTGTTGTTTGTGGCCAACAGAAAAGCTGCAGAGTGCCCTCTGGTGGACAAACTATGCATCATCTACAAACCTCTAAAATCAAAACTCCGAGTACAATTCCAAAACAAAACAAAACAAAAACACAAGATGCACTTTATCTCAAAAGGTAGATGGGAAATTCTATACTGCAGCAGCCCAAAACAACTTAATAAAGGTAGCCTAACCCAATAAAAGAGAAATCTCCCTCTTAAAGTATTGGAACACTGAGGCCAAACCCCTAATTTTTGTTGTACACTGAAAACATTTGGGTTTGACATTAAAAGATGAATACGAGACCAAAGATCAACATCTCAGCTTTTATTTCAAAGTATTTACATCAGAGGACAGCACCTTTTGTCTGAACAGCACCTTTTGTCTGAACCTACCCATTTTTCTTGTGCAAAAGTACTGGAACGTAATAAATTAAAGTGAATAAGTCTCAATATTTGGCTGCAAATTATTTGCTTGCAATAACTATCAATCCTGTGACCCACTGACATCACTATCACATCTTTTGCGATGCTGCCATCATGCATGAATGTGGCAGAAAGCTGGATGTGTAGTTAACCTGTATCAGTGTTAATTTACAGTTCATTTGGTAAGCTGGTCTGAGGGGTGCTGCATGTTAGGCCAGGGTTCGAGCCAGCAGCTGATCGCCCGGTGTTGCGCCATACTGAGGTCGTCTTGCGCCGGGCTGAGAATTTTGCTAGGCTATCACTGCAATTAGCAAGCGGGCGCGCACCCTGTCCTGTCACTGATACCAGACTGATTTGTTTTCTCTGGCTAGATCACTGAACTTCATAGATTTTCATATTATTTCACCGCAATTTGCAATCTACCATCAGGCACGGCCAGTTTCGTTCACAATGTGATCTTACAACAGTCCTGTTTATGCTTGATTTTGAAGGGCTACAGAGAGCAGAATGGCAACCAGTGTCAACGCGAGGGAAAGAAAAGGAAAAAGGGAGCTCAAATGACAATTTCAAGCTTCCTATTAAATATAAAGTCCCAGGAGCTGTGAGAGGCCTTAGTGAAAAGGAAAAAAAAAGAAAAAAATACAGCTTCCAGCAAAAATTATGACAATGTTGTATTAGTTGGTGAATTGGATTAAAGGTAATAGTTCATGCTGACAACGTGATCAAGCTTATATGAACCCTGTATGAGTTACCACCAAAATGTATCTGTGCAAAAACATGAACAGGCTCTCCTTAAACCTCATTAAAGCCAAAGTGACTTTATCAAACAGCCAGACTTGCACTGAAAGGTTTAATACTTGTTTTGGTTTTACATTTTTTGTTATTGTTCAAAAACTGCGTGGTCGACACATCATAGATGAGAACCAAAAACCAATTAAACTGCTTTCAAGGAAGTGATGTCATCATCACCCGGAATCAGATACCAAATCACTGTCCTGAGTGTCCTGTAACTTTAAGACCAAGCAGCTGGGTGGGTTGGTAACTGATCATACAGTTAATTTCAGGATGACAAGGTCAAAAAAAGCAGCTGACACTGACAAACTCACAGGAGCTATTCAAAGGATGGCCCTGCTTGCCAGTTGGTCAGAATCAGTGGGTGCGGCTACACAGTGACGCTAACAGAGGTGGGTCCTAACTGCAGTATCACACTGCACTTTGGAATGTCACAAGTCTCTTGAGAACACACTGGTATAACCCCACCCATGTGACTGACACTGTGTACATTACAGAATAAAAGGGTGAGTGTAGTCTGGTAGGCAGGAATGAGAGCTTCTGCGTTTCTTTTCTTGATAAACCACAGCATATTCTATGTGAATTCAACTGCAGTCACAGAAATGGACAGAGAGCCAATAATTATTGTCTTTATGAGATTTAAAAAAAAAATGCCATTATGAGTAAACTTACTTCAACTGAAGGTAATTGATTATCAATAAAATGTTCCCGGGAAACAGTGTCCTTGAAGTTTTGCTGGGACTTCTGGTTCTGATAGGGAAAAACTCAGCAGCAAAGTGATCCTGTAATATATACAAACAAACCCATATATAAGGCAAGAGGACAAAGAGTCAACTTCCTTATTGCTGAGCTGTTTTGAAAACCTGCTGAGTAAGCTGTTATTAGATAAACTTTTAGTTTGTGGCTTTTTCTTGGAATGTAGCAGAAGCTTCTAACAGAAGCTGCCCAACCCCTTTGCTTGGTCCATTTTGGTTCAGTCCAACTGGTTTGACAAGTCTTTGCCTACATGTTCAACAGCTGTAGCTGTAGCTGCACCGCACTTCACTTCAGCTGTTCCACTTCTCTTAAGTATATGTTTACTGAAATACGTCAATCCTAGGTATTCCCCAAAGTGACAACATCCTCAACAGTGCAGTGACTCAGAACAGTGAATTCCTGTATATAAACAGATGCACACAGTTAATAGTAAAATCATGTAAAAACAGGTCCTGCATACCAAACTGAAGACAAAGGCACACTAATAATTAATAAAAACACAAAGTATCTGCTCAGTCTGACCCAACATTGATAGAAATTTTCATTACTTTATTCCTAGTAAAGCTTAAACTATTTATTATTGATTATTTCCAACAGACAAGTATAGAAAGAGAAGTCGATACAGAGTTCAACTCACAAATAATTTACTAGATAAAGTTGAGCACCACTGCAACCCAATTCTGTTCTCAAATATCCCCCCAGCACTGGTGCATGCTGGCAGCACAGCAAACAGAGCTGAGTTAATGTGCACCAGTTTGTGTGAGAAAAGCAGTACAGCTGAGCCAGTGGACTCAGGGCTCAGAACAAGTAAACATGTGCAAACACACACAGACACGCACACACACAGTACCATCATTGCTCCTGCAAAGATGAAACAACCCAGCCTCTGATTTACCTTGGTTTCACAATAGTGTTTCCATGTTGGCTTTCTGACTCAAACCCGCATTGTACACGTTGAACAGCATCCAAAACAGCTGCTAGATTTTCAGGTTTGTTAAGAGAATACAACAAAGTTATGTCTTCACATGAAGCAGACATACTTTTGGCTTTTTTGCAGTAATGCGGCATTTAAAAAACCCTGAATTTAGATCTGGGGACAATTCCACACCAACTTTTTAAATCAGGCTTGATTTGATTTGACTGCTGATTATATACTAGGGCTGCAATGATTCGTCGACATAATCGATGATGCCAACTACAAAAATTAGTCAACGTGGAATTTTAATGTCGACGCCTCATTTTCTAAAACCACGTATGTGATTTTCTAACTGCAATACACAACAGCACAGGGCTGGGCGATATAGAGTTTGTAAGAAATATTGATATATTTTCATACGCTACATAAGATGAGACAATATCGTTTATATCAATATAGTCCATGTCACATTACAATCATACCTCTAGATCCACCAGTTCACACTGCCCCGCCTCTCTTCCTCACCGCTTCACCCGTAAATCACGCAGGAAGCAACAGCGTGGCATTGTTGCCAACTTAGCAACTTTGTCGCTAGATTTCGCGGCTTTTCAGACCCCACCCAGCGACTTTTTAGTCCAAAAGAGCAAGTGGCGACAACTTAAGCGACTTTTTCCCAGTGATGTCGGCGACTTTTGGAAACCTGAAATCCTCCGCTGTTGCCATGTTTTGTTTACATATAGCCTTCATACTGCGTCCGTTCATACGCTCTGGAATCACTGAGAGTCCCTGTCTGCAGGAAAGAGGGCGCCACATTGAGCAAGTGGGCCCACTGCTGTGATACGTCAGTGCAGATATTCAGTCTGTTCACATGTTTTGTTATTTCAGGGCTTTCAAATTATGCCGGCGGCAGGCGCATTTTTCACCTACTCCACCACTCTGCGCATCTACTTTTTAATTTTCCTAAAAAGTCTTTTGTTATGGTGGAAAAAAGCATTAATTTCTTTGAGGAGCATTATTATTTAAATATGCCAATAGTTTATTTTTGAGCAATTTCTCATGTACATCTACAGCTGAATGTTAATAAAAGTCCTTGTGTGACATTTGGGACACGTAGCTTTGACTCAGAAGTGTCTTTTTGCTTATACCTTCTGGGAAGAAAAAATAAATAAATAAAAATCAAGATGATCAAAAGCAGAGCTTTCCTTCCATGGCAGCAAGATCGAATCATGTGACTTCAACTATTTTTAATACTGCAAGCCCACTGAGGAGCTTGCTTTTGTCGGTGGTGATCAAATTGTTAACACAGCTATAAGTGAGACTAGTGTTGTCTTGTATGTAGAAGAAATATTGACAATCAAACTTGAAGTGAAAGTCGTAACGTGTTTTCCGTAGGTGAACCTGCCGAGTGCACTCGCCTGCCTCCGTGAGGCCAGTAGGGCTCCTGTCTCCTTCGCTGCCGAGAGTCTTGGCGGCGGAGGAAGCCGGGCGGGTCGGTGACTTGGCGTCTACCTGTGTGCAAATGTCTGCATCCCCTCCATCATCAAAACCCCTGCCGCATCCTAGCTACCATTCTGCTACTGTTGAAATAAATGTGCTGTCATTTTGTGCCACTGTGGTTGCACTGTGTGAATCTTAGTAGAAATCATTTTATCACACTCTCCTATTTGAGCCTTTTGCCTTCATTCAGTCTGGGCAGCATGAAAAGAACGATCAAATGTCTTGACTGAAAATGTACGGCACATAGGTATGGAAATGGTGAATTTCTGATTTAGTCTGTATTCTTTTATCATTTTCAATGTTTCCAGCTCCACCAAAGGTGTCATTTTTAGCTATGTCTATGAGGAAGGAGTGGATTTAGCGTTTTTTGTCCAAAAAGGAACCTCTGGATTGAGCTGGTTTGGTTGACTTCTTTCAAATTATTGCAAAGTTACAATTGTTATAATTTTGTAATAATTATTATATAAATTATTGTTCTCTTGTTTCCTGTAGTTTAAGTACATTAGCACCAACCTCCAATTCAGCAACAAGTTCCCTCTTCAGGTTTTTTTTTTAATTAAAATCTAATCAATCTAATTACTAACAACCAAGTTAGTGGTAATCGGGCTAAAGTACACGCCAGAAAGCCAGAGAAATATACTTTACTGGATAAGGTTATTACCAGTTCAGCTGCCCTCAAAATACTTTGAAGTGTTTTCTGAGCTTTTGGAGAGAGCACTTACTCACTAATATCCTCTTTCTTTCCTAACGTCTCAATTCTCTTCCTTCATAAAAGACTGCTCCTTGAGCTACTTACACTTGGATTGCATCAAATTTGGCTGTCACTTTTCATAAAATGCACTACACGAGACTCCCACAGCTCCACAAAGCCAATCCACAGTAATTACTCCCATGAATATAAACGAAGTACAAGAAATCTCCTCAAACAGTCACTATACTTTGTTAAATTGCTATCTGACTCTGTTTTAATAGAACCAAAGCACTGATTAATGATGGCAGATTATGTGGCAAAGCAATAACCCATAATGTGATGAAGGATACACTTAAAAAAATTTTAAAAAAGTCATTTCATGCTTTTGTTAGCATTTTTAGCAAAGTATGAGTCCTTTGAAAAGTCCATCTTTAGCTGTACTGCTGGGTTTGTACTGCACTGGGCAGTTGATTTTTTTTTTTCTCCCCACAATCGTGTTTGTTCACTGTAAGCTCCCAATTAGCTCACTCTCAGCTCACGGAAAAACAGTCAGAGCTGAGCAGAACTGAGGGCAGCACAATCAGCCATTGTGCTGCCTTTATTGTGCGGGCCTGGCGATCAGTAAATGAAGTTGCAAGTGAACTGCATGGCTCTCAGTTAAATACTTTAATAAGCTCGTAATGCCACATGCATTTGATTATGCACAGCTCCACTACATTAAAATAATCATATTTTTCCACCCATTTGTGTCCTACTAACCATAGGTGCAATTGTTTACAAACTCAGCCCATTTTACACTTGCATGCATAATGCTACGGCTCAACAATGTTTCCTGCAGCATAAAAACAAAGAAAAAGCATTTGAAATATAATCTCTAGCTAGATTCAAATCATATGTGCCATGTATTTTTCCTCCATCTGCATTAATTACAAGAGGGCTAAAAAGGCAAAAATAAGAGATTACAACACTACAATGCCAACTTTCCAAGTTTTGTGGCAAATGAGAAAACTCCTGCAGACTGACTGCTGTAAAACATTAACCAGCTGCAAGCCAAACAGATATCTGCCAAAGAATCAGCTATGGTAAACACAATTAGGTGGATGTCCTTTCCCACCATTTGAAAACCTGAACCTTACAATAAGGCCTACCCTAGACAATCTCTCAACCTCATTCCATAGTGTTACATACCTTTACGTAGAAGGATTTTCATGGATTTTTGCTCTTATGCTTGATCAGCGAGTGTAATTCCTGTCAAATCCAACTATCCCTGACAACATCTATCCATCTGTATAAATACCCCGGTAACAATGACAGCGGGTTGCAATGCTGCCTATCAGAAAACAAACTGAGGCTCCTACAGGGTGTGTTACTGTTTTCAGACAGGTCTAAAAGTACCAGGTGCCTGTCGGGACACGCAGATCGACATGTGACTGAAATGCAGAGGAATTCTTCACGAAGCGGCTTACCTGGAAGTCAAATAACCTACACCTCCACATCCCTCCTCTCGGTCATTATTATAATGTAATACAAAATGTGCGAGTTCTCAGGCTTCAAATGAAAATCTACTGAAGTTATAAAGCAAGACAGAGAACAATAATGAATAAATAAAACAAGCTATAAATATCGTCCTCGTGTACTGAGAACAACAGACCTGTAAGCAACGGTGAAAGAAACTATTAGGTTATTTCGGGATATTTAGCATCGCTTCAGCAAACGTCAGGCAGGTACAGAAAGTTACATAACAGGAGCTAAGTGGGAGGAAGATGCTGTAGCATCCATTTGCAAGCATTCCTTTACATTGTTTTCAATATGTCTATATTCTCCTTCCAACGCTGACCAACCAAAAGTTAAATATGTTACCATAAAACAGAAGCGTATTACAACAGCACCTGTATAAAAGCTAATCCCTGGCTGCTACTAGCTAAAGTTAAGAGTCAGCAACAGGTGCTCGCTGTCCCCCTACTGTAGCATTAGCTTTGTTAGCTAATGTAAATTAGCTTACAGTTGTTGTTCAACCTCCTTAAGGCAGATATGGTGTGGCGTACAAGGGTGACTCACCGTTTCCCGTAACCCGTCAACCCGTATTTATCCAAAAGGCTGGAGATGCTTTTTTCCCTGGATTTGGTTGAGCTCTTATTACTTTTGACACTTGTCGCCTCTGCCCATCCCAGGCGAAAGAGCGAGGCGGAACTAGCACCAGAAACTACCTTTACAACCAACCCGAGCCACAAAAGTAACTTTCTGCAGCGGTCCAAAAGAGATGCGGCGCACAAGCATCGCCTGAATTTAACTTCAAGTGCCAAGAAACATGTTAAATACTGTTTTTAAAAGTTCTTTGTTAACACTTTGCTGCCGAAAGGTGTTGCACGGTAACTCGCTAGGGAGATTAAATACTGTCGCGCATGCGCACCTCAGCGCAGAGAGCTCGCTCCCCCACCTGGAGAAAAAGCCACTCGCGAACCTCAGAAACCACGTGACTGGTCGGGTCTGGTTGGGTGTGCGGAGAAAGCTGAAAAAGTGCGGTTGGGGTTTAATGTTGAGCACCTGAAGCGCTTTGACATAAAAAAGACGCCTCTGGTACTCTGAGGGAAGTGCGCCACCTCTTACCAGCTGTATACGGCTGTAATGGGATATGATGACTTAAAAATGAAGTAATCATAAACAATGTAAAGATGTTTGTAGCTTTTCATTTGTTTTCATAGACTACATTACATCAATTTCAATTTATTGTTTTTTTTTTCCAACTAAATAAAGATTAAATAGCCAATAATAATTTAACATTTTCTACTCAGATCACTGGCTTGAATATACCTAATTTTAAAATCTTTGAATACTTGCCTGTGAATTATTTAAACTGCTGATTTACAGATTTATTGAGTATGAGTATTTTTGCTGGACACCTTTTAAGTACGGGGGTGTCAAAAGTATTTGAACCAAAGCATTTTTTTTGGCTATGTCAGTATATTTAACGTGTAGTTTTAACAGTAGGTTATTCACAAAATGTTCACAAGTGGCTCAGACTTTATTGAGAATGAAGAGGCACCCAATAAGGGACGAAGATAATGAGACTCAAAAAAGTACAACTCTTATCAGAGACACATCAGAGATGATTGGTTTGCTGAAATCAATCGTTCATACATAGCATGCCCCAACTTCTGTGATCTTGTATTAATCTGACTGTAAATGAGCTGCTGGAAAGCAAACAGGCAGAGAGAGTCCTGATACTGATATGCAAAAGTCCACCCCTCATTTCTTTATATCCTGTTAGGAAAATGGGAACAGGTCAACACCTGAATTCAATGATTTACATATAGTGTATGATATAAAATAGTATATGAGTTCAATTATTGGGACCCTTTGTGTTGGTGATGTAAAGAGATGTGCCTGTGATTCTGTAAGGGCAACGTTTGCATAACGTGAATCCAAAATGCAGTGTAGGACAGCCCGTGTTTCAAGTGGTGACCATTTTGAGTTTCAGCACAAACTGGAACCAAAGTGGTTATAAAAAGCAAACAAACAAAACTCTAATGTAAATCTGCTGCATTTATTACCCAAATTGGGTACTGCGGTATTATTTTTTTATTTTATTTTTTCAAATTAAATGTGCCAAAACTCAGAAGACAGAAAACCAACAAAGGAAAATGCCATATCCAATGTATAGAATGAAACTTTGAATATATGGAATATATTAATATTAGCTTTTTATTTATATTTTATTGATTTTTTTCTCTGAATAAAACAGGCTCACGTTATGTGCTTTAGGTTCAGGAAGTGTCATTTTGGCCAGTATTCATAAAATACTTTTTTGTTTGTTTGTTTTGTTTTGTTGAGTATGGTTACTGAGCATTGAAAATATGATGAAAACTCTTAAGGTGATAAAATATAGTCTGTAAATTGGATTGTTTGAGATGTGACTAGCTGTCAGTACTTGATATAACTGGTTCCCAGTTATATCAAGTATTGGAATATTGCAGCGGATGGCATCTGAAAAATGATGGTGACATCAATGGTGTGTCGCTATCAAACAGGTGATTTTCTGTAAGGAAAAGATAAAGCCTCATCTGCTCATGTTCCTCTCTCTTGTGGGGCCCAACAGTCTGGGTCCCTTTTTATTTACCATCTACTTACTTTTGGCAAATCCTGCAGAGACATGGTCTCTAAATTTTCACTGCTACGCAGAAGATACACAACTCTGTCCTGTTAGAACTGGCACTGATGTCTCACAGATTAGGTCTGGTTTGGGTAAAAACTGAGTGATTTTAAAATTGAAATATTTGTACAAATATATTTGTATTTTTCTTTTATTTCTTCCAGGCTTGACTATTATAACGCTCTTTACTCTGGCATCTGTCATCAGTCATTACAGGATACAATTCATTTAAGATGCTGCTGACAGGTTTTTAATATGTAGTAATTATGAGGACTTGTTACATTCTGTTAGTTTTTGAATTCTAAGATTCTATTGCTTGTTTTTAAAGCCCCACATGCATTGACTCCTGCCTACATCTGCAAGCTGCAAACTGCAAATGTGCCTGACAGCTGAGATTTTCCAGCATGGCCTTGTTAGTGTTTCCAAAGACTCTGATCACTAAAGGTGAATGAGCCTTTTCAGCTGGAGCCCCACGACTGTGGATTCCCTGCCTTAAGATCTCAGGCAGGTAAACTCTCTAACTGCTTTTAAAGCCCTTCTTCCAGTTTTTACAATCACTTTGACTTTAGTTTTAGAACCTGGATGTCATTTTTCAAAAGTCTGGACACGAAACTCATTCAACATTAAAAACATTGCATTTTGCATTCATATTTTTTAAAGCAACCTTGCACTTACAGAATCACTGATACATTTCTTTTGATCACCAGCACAGAGGGTCCAAATAATTTCACTGTTTAGTTGTTCATACAACCATTAGATATTGTAGTACAGAATATGTCTGATCCACATCACAATACAGGAGTGACACTAGTCCGGCTGGTCAGCTGTCATGTTGTTGCATACCTCATCCATGGCCTGAAAAAGGTATCCACCTCCACCAACATGTGGAGAAAAATTCTTCAGTCGGTTTGAGGAAAGGTATTATATATATACAGTCTTTTAAGCCATTCTCACCAACGTGCGCAAAAGACACTAAAACAATCAAAACTTTTTCACACCTGTCAAAACATGACAAACCAGTCAGTCACTTCATCGCTGTGATCAATGAATAAAAACCTTTCACCAAGACTTAGACATCAATTTCTTTTTTACTTACTGACATTTGGGGNAGTGAGCCTAATGTAGAGTAAAAAATGAAATGTGAAGGATTTACAGTTTTTCTCAGTCAATTTGGAGAAATTCTCACAGCAGAAAATTATTTCTCACTGCTCTTAATGCAGTTCTCAAATCAGTAACACATTTCCTCACCCACAGTAGCCTTTCTCATTGTTTTTATACACGCTATTGTTTTTATGCATACTTCACTACTATTGTGTTGATGCACTTCTCACTTCTTGAAACAGTTTGTACTTTTGTCAGCTCACCTTCCTGAATACTGTCCAGCATTGCATTAGTGTGTTCAATCAAATTACTTTGAACATTTTTTCAGATCTGTACATGCCGTGCAGTATATAAATATAAATCAGCCAATCACGGGTCAGGAGCTCAAAGCAAGACAGTTCAAACTGAGCATCAGAATGAGGAAGACAGACTGAACGTGGCATGGTTGTTGGTGCCAGACGAGCTGTTCTGAGTATTTTACAAACTGCTGACCTACTGGGATTTTCCCACACAACCATCTCTACGGTTTACAGAGAATGGTCCAAAAAAGAGAAAATATCCAGTGAGCGGCAATTTACTGGATGAAAATGCCTTGCTCATGCCTCAGGTCAGAGGAAAATCGGCAGACTATTTTGAGGTGATAGGAAGGCAACAGTAACTCAATCAACCACTCCTTACAAACAAGGAATGCAGAAGCGCATCTCTGAAAGCACAACACATCTGACCCTGAAGCAGATGGGCTACAGCAGCAGAAGACCAGAAGACTGGGGACCACTCCTGTCAACTAAGAACAAGAAAATGGGGCTACAGTTCATGCAGATGCACCCCTTGTTAAAATCCACTATGGTTAACTAGGGGTTACTGCATAAAAACCCTAGTTAACTATAGTGGATTTTTGTAAGGGACCAAAATTGGACAATAGAAGACTGGAAAAATGCTGTACTCCAACGACACCACAGTCACCAGAGCTCAGTCCAGAGGAGCATCTTTGGGATGTGATTGAAGGGGAAATTTGGACGAGCAGCTGACAAATCTTTAGCAACTGTGTGATGCTGTCACGTCATTATGGAGCACAATCTCTGTAGTGTTTCCAGCAGCCAACCACTAGGTTGGCTTTTTTTTTTTTCTGTGTATTTTTCAGGTGACTAGTGGGGTGGAGCTGACCCAATTTCAGACGAGGCACACCTGAGCATGTCAAGCTCAACTGCACTATAAAAGCAGCATTACCTGAATCTACAGGGTGGCCTGTTTGCTCCTCTTCGCCTCATGGAGGCTGTTGTTTTGTATTGAACTGGTCCTGCGTTTCTAGTGTCTTTATTCTGTTTTTATTAAAAGTATTTAACAACCTCCCACGTCTGTGTGCGGTCTCCCTTTTGTTTCACATGCCTTGAACTGGGTTGTGACATCTTATTGAATCCATGCCAAGAAGAGTTAAGGCAGCTCTGAAAGCAAAAGGCGGTCCAATCTTGTACTACCAAGGTGTAATTAATAAAGTGCTTGACGACTGAACATGTTTAGTACATGCTTGTGTGTAATTAGCAGTGCCATGACATGCACCTGTGACACAAGAGTATGTATTTCTATTTGTTTCAACTAAACCTCTTCTGAGAACGTGTGTTTATATTTGCTTTCAACTGAAGGGAGATTTCACTGGTAGTGTGTGACGGGCTTCACATGTTTTCATTTGCCAAACATCTTCGACAGAACCTACACGCATGTTGAATACAGGCCTGGTATCGGTCTGTTGTGATGTCATCGCATGCCTCGCCCATGGCCTGGAGAAAGTTCACCACACCTGTTATATGCATTCCACCTCCATGTGGAGAAAAAAGTGCTTAGTCAGGCTGAGGAAATGAGAGTGTGGGTTCAAGTACACTGTGGTGAATTGTGGGTGGGCCTGAAGCCATGCTTGCATCGGATGAGCATGGTGGAGTAACAGAAGTCATGCCAGCAGCTCTACAGGCCAGAGTTATCTCATCAAGGACTGCCACAAGGAGCTCTGCATTTTATGAGCCAATATAAGGTCTGTGTCCCACCACATGATCCACTGATATAACTGTACACATACTGAAACATGGTGATATCAGCAATGTCAAGGTCATAAATACGGACCATAGATTCCCAAAATTTATTTAAGATTCTTAAGTATGTATCAACAAATTCTGACATTCATTCCACACATTCGGGATTCAGGCCATATATTTGGAGTTTCACTCCTCATATATGCATTTTTCTTTTTCTTTTTTGTAGTTATATATTAAGCCTGTGGTGTGAACATGTGGTGTTTCCCAGAAGGTGCAGCACTGAAAAGTTTGAACACTGTGATCTCTTCTGGTCATTTGCTGAACTACACAATACCAGTGCAGTATTTAGTTTTTTTAGACTGTACAGCACAGATCTGTGGCAAAGGTTGTCTGCCCCCTACTGGGCTGGTAAAAACCCTGTTACTATATAATGTTGCTGCACAGCTTATATTAAGAAAAATGTTCCTAAAGTCACTCATTTAATTCCCAATCAGAGTTTGTGATTCTTCACTTCCCACGAAAAAGTTTCTTAAAGAAACGGAAAAGAATCCAGCCAGTGCTCCCACTGCTGGATTCACTCTCGTAATGGTTGCAGTAATCCAAGACTAAGGCGATGGTGCCAGAACTGATACTGAAACAGTTCAGTTCGTGTAACTGATAAAATTTATGAGCCCTTTGTTGTGCCACAGCACAAGACACAGTCTGCCTACTGTGAGAATAGCAGCTGCAGACGTTCCCAGTCTGAAGCTGGTTTTCTTTTTAATACTCTGCTCAGCAACTCTCTCTGCGAGGAACTGCTCGGAAAACTCAGACAAAAGCAATCCTGCCAGTGACCTTTGCGTGGACCCGTCGTCGTCTTGGTCCCCCAGACAGGCCTTCCCACCCTCCTATTGCATTTAATTATAGCACACTTTTAAGTTTTGATCCCAGTGTTTTTGCTGGGTCACTGCTCAACGCCTGTGAACATTTATAGTCACACTGTTATTGTTTAAGTGCTGGGGTATTAAGATTCAAGGGAAAGAGGAAGAGGAAGCACTGGAGTTTACTGTCGACAGCAACATGCTAAAAACATGCACTGTGCTTTATTTTTAAACTTAAAGGAGCTTATTATTCCTCAGCAGCTGATTTTGTCCTAAATACGACATAATCATTGCCGTCTAATAACTGTGCACATGATTGTTTTAGACTGTACTCATGTAGCCTTTTGCATGCCAAAGTCTCAGTGAGAAATGCAGTTGGTGTTTCCTAAAACATTTTTATTACTGTTATTCTCATAAACTCAGAAATAATTCCAATCCAAAAATCATCCATCCATTGATTACCTTTACTTGTTTATCCTNNNCATTATATATATCCTAAATGATCAGCAAACCCCCACCAAACATGGCATTATATTAAAGTTTTTTTTTTAATTTAATGTATTTATGTTACATGCATTATATGTAATGCAGAAATGTTAATCAAATTTGGGATGTTTGAGATGGCTTGATTGACACAGTCTTGTCCAAACAGATTGAGATGCGTCTGATACTTGAACTCTGGGAAGCTCAGAGTGCTGATTCTGATGCTGGTTACTCTGATAACCCGATCCCTGCTTGGTCTTCTTTTTACTTTTTGTAACAGAATTTAAAATAAGGCACACTTTATCTATCCCAAATTTGGGAATTGTTACAGTGGTTAATATTAAGTTTAACACAGCAAACACATGACCATCCATTTTTTAACTGCTCCTGCATTCCATGGCTGCGGTGGAGCTGTCCACCACATGTCCAGGGGTGGTGCACAGCCTGGACAGTTCACCAGTCCATCACAAGCTTACAACACTCAGGGTGGTATGCCATGCTGATCTATCCTAAACTATAGACCGTATAAAAGATGAATGTAGCTACCTTGATGTCATCTACTAGTCTGTGAAGATCTGATCTGAAGTATCAAGATCAGTGTTTCTGCTACAGCCACTTATGACTGGCGATTTCATACCAAAAATAATCCTGCATTTTGAAACATGATATGACCAAGATTTACAAAACAGATTTAATTTTATACTCAATGATTCAAAACAAGTTAAAATCCATAAACTCAGCAGGAAAGTGTTTCCTGAGGTCGAGTTAGAAACTGTTTTCCCCACGTCTTCAGGGCCAGAAGCCTTTTTGCAACCACAGCTATCGCCCTCTGGTGGCCTTCAGATAGAATGCAAGTTTTAAGGCGTTTCCACATTGGCTCCATTTTTCCACAAATGTTTCCATGTTTTATCCTGTCTATGTCCTGGTTAGTATTCAGATGAGAGACTGTGCGGGATTTTTTTTCTTTTTTTTTAAAGCTTAGTCTTATGATGGCCAAAGATAGCTACTAATTAAATAGTTTAGACAATTTACGTGTTATATACCTCAATGAAGCAGAATGCAAAATGGAAAAAAAACACATATCTCAATAACTAAAAACTAATTTGAAATCAAAATAAATGCAAGAAAGTAAAATAAGAGTGAAATTAAATAAAATATCAAAATAAAATAATAAAATAAAGTAAAACATTTTTAAAAAATCACATCAGTGAATGTACATATATAAATTCAATGCTTTTTTCTACCATCAAACAACAGAACCTACTGTTATCAAGCTTTTAGAGATGTTTTTATCGACTATTTGAAATTATTGCAGCCCATTTGTGTGGAAGAGAGACACAGAGCTCAAGGTTTCAAAGTTGTAATTCCTGTGCTTCACAAAAACACAGCTCCACATCACATGTGCACAACAGCACGATTGGAACACTGCTCACTTAAACATTCAGAGTCCTGCCTTTGCACAACTCTCTCTCGAACCCGTCCCTAGTCCAAGCGATCACTCCCCTACAGTATACACTATATATGTATCAATGGTATGAAATCAAAGCTAAGCCCAATCCCTTTTTTCACAATACATGGTAAAGGTCTCTGCGGGACCACCGATGTCAAAACGTGCTACATAAACGCAGACAGTTTCCCATTTTGATCGGAAATTGAGCGTAACAGTAAAACAGCTCGCTCTGTAATCGTACCTGCTGGCTCACATTCAGCTGAAACACTAGCTTGATAATCTGTGGCATCAACACAGTGTTTTTCCACATGATGGATCAACTTTCATGTTGCACAACATCCATTCTTGGGTACATTTTGTACTGAAAGAATCATTTTCCAATCAACGTTGTGATCTTGCGTGGACCTCCCTTATATTATACTTAGAACCAGCGAACAAACAGAGGAAACCAGCTTCTCTGAACCCTGAAAAGATGAACTATAAATATGCTGGATAGTCTGACTGCTTTACATGGTGAATAGAAGCTGCACAATACATACTGTTTGATTAGTTACACCATGTCTTCCAATCTATTATTAGTCAGCAGGATTTTATTTCAGCTATTGTTGTCTCTCTTTTCCTGTGACAAATTTGAACAATCCGACTATAAATTCACCCACCAAATGAGAGGGGAAAGCTCACTCACCTGCCTGTCAGCTTTCAGAGTATTGCAGATTAATAGATGTCTGATACCAGCCCAGGTTTTTGTTTCCTGTGCTCCATTGAAGCTCATTAATCAGCAATTCTGTGATCAGCAAAATGCATGTGTATTTCACTGTTCACAATTAAATTTACTTTGCTTTGGCCTGTGGGGATGGGCAGGATAACATGCAGCTACAGAAGAACAGATTCAGTGAATACATGGTCTGTGGTGTGTAAAGGGTTTGTTATTGAGCTACTGGATTTTAATGTGTTATGGATGGAAAAAATGAACAAGTTTTGTTTAATTTTAGTGAGTTTGGTGTGTTGTTTCTGATACTTTTGCTCAGTGCTGGAATATAAAGAAGTACGTCATACTCTCATATTCAAGGCAAAGGCTAACTGTTTTGCATGTCAGAGTTTGGATTTTTGGATTTTCATGTGTCATGACTAGTGTATTCC
>JASGAU010383881.1:0-11211 GCA_030220045.1 Australoheros facetus
ATATATATATATATATATATATATGCAGGAGAACGTGCCTCACTACATGTTTCCTTCTTCCAGACTTTTCTCTCAGTGGAAAGGTGAGGTGATTTGAGTTCACATGTTGAGTACTGGTCCGCTGTGTCTGTGTGCTTCTGCTTCCTGTCGACTGTAAGTCTACTGATAGTCTGGCAATGGGGTCACAACACAGGACTTTGTATTCAAACAGGAGAACAAAACAGCGGCGACCTGACCCCCCCACCCCCACCCTCCACTCCACATTTTCCTTCCAAATATCGGTGTCAAAAACATAGTTTTTATACGCACATTAGGGACCCATGTGGGCAGTGACTGGAGAAAGAGTCTTACTCTGTTCCCAACTTAAGTGTAAACATCAAAAGCTCGAAAAACCTGTCTTAGAGAGAGAACACAACATAACATTGCTTTCTGAAATAAATCCTTAGCTTTTCAAGCTGACTGGCTACTACGATTGTAGCCATGCTAAGCAGGGTCAGTGGAGACTCCCAGTAAATGGCTGTGTCGCCAGTGCTCTTTGCCGCTGAGTTGACTGACGAAATAATGAACCGCACAGGCTTGTTTGATTTCCTCTGGAGACAGCTGAGCGGGAGTCTGATCCACATACAACCCTGGCTCCCACTAACACAATCTGCTTCAACCCTCTCTTTCTCTCTGTCTCTCACTCGGAGACAGCATCTAAGCAGGCCTTTTTGGGTACATCTATGCACTTTGATTTATTGTAAATTAAAAAGCTGGGAGCTCAGTAGCACAGTTAAAATGCCCTCTCTGGCTGCCTGGTCATGCTCCACACTGTCTGAGCTGAATTTCATTTCCTCTTATGTCCATTTGTTGCTATTGCAGCAGGCCAATAATTCACATGAAATTGTATGTTTCTAAGGAAAGGTTCATTTAGCCCTGGCATTTGTGGTGAATACTGATCATACTAAAATTAGACAACTGCCACGTATGGATAGTTTATGCGCCACAATATCGTGTAGCTGTACATACAATCTCTGCTATGAAATATACAACACAGTTAAAATAGTGATTTTGGACAAACTGCACAGCATGACAGCAATAGCATAATTATGGGTCTATAATATTGTACTGCAAAAGTCAGAGGAACAGTAAAGGCACAATCATGAAGGAGCACACCAAATACAGTGTTTTTCTTGGAAAAAATTGTTTAACTGGCATGCAGTCAGTCAGTGGTGATGTGTCCTGGCAGGCACAGATAGGGGCAGTGTAGTCATGGACCCAGCCATCATCATCTGGCCACACATTCTTACCCTATCTGTGCAGTAAACTGGATCTCCTTCTCCTTCTTATCAGCTGTCAGGAATTTTCTATCAGAGGCCCTCTCTCTCTCTCTCTCTCTCTCTCTCTCTCCGTCCCCCCCTCTCTCCCTCTCCTTTGCTATCTCTTTTGCTCTTTTATTCCGACTCCCTTGCTATTTTTTCCCTCTTCCTGTCCCTTCCTTGAAGCTGCAAAGCTGACACAGAACAGAAACGGTTAATGCTCATTAAGATAAGGAAGCAAGGAGACGGCAGGCGGCTCCTAGGAAAGACTGGAACCCAAACAGCTCTGGTGCCTACTGCGTCACCACAGCAAGGGGTCCACTGCCCCCCCCCCCCNCCCTTCCCGGACACACCATACATAAACTGACACATTGGTTTAATAAATACAATTAATGTGTCAAAATTTTGGTCCATATCTCTAGATTATTTTAAAATGTTTCTCTTCCTTTTCCCTCCTATCTGTGGCTCATTAGAACTTATTTTACCTTCACTGTGTTTTTTTTAAATGTTGTGATGTTTTTCTTTGCTCCAAACTTATAGCATTTTAAAACAGTCCAAAAAGGTATCTTAGCACCATTTCAGAAATAACTTCTGTCCACACTAACATGACATTCATGTGGACATGTAGGCAGTAACTACATGTTAAAATGCAGAATTTAACTGCACAACTGTTGCTCGAACAGACAACAAGGTCGGCAAGGTCTGTAATTTGTTATCCATGTTGAAATTATCACTAGTCGTCAAGGCTGAGGTCTTGCTTTCGTCCCAAAAATGGTTACAAATCAGGGATAAACAGGTTTTGTCTGATGAGACCCAACAGGGAAGTGAACATAGGTGTCTATATTATCATTTTCATTTTCTGCTTCCCGTCAACAAAAAAAATACATCCTCAGAGTTTTTAAATTAAAAATATGTTCAACATGGTTTTTAGAGGTATCTATTTTGATTTACTTAAAATGCCAGAGTAGCAAAAATATAATAGTAAAAGATGAAAAATGTGGTAGCACCCTAAACTTGCATTCTTTCTGACCGACAAAGGGCGACTCGTTGCAAAAAGAAGTCTGATTGTATAGAAGTTAATGGGAAACAACATGGGCCTGCTTTATGACTGACAAGCTGCTACAGTATGAGCATGCAGGGCCCCTCGGATTCTCAGTCAGATCCACCCTTCATTTACCATATCCTGTTTCAAAACAACAATATAGCAATGGCCAAAACCATCAGCTAGACATTCCAAGAGAGGACTTAATTAAATGATACAGTCCAAGCCATTGATCCAGCTAAACAAAAAGAATAGATAAATAAAACTAAATATTAGACTGAAAGTGGATGAACCTTGAACTAACCAAGATTGAATAAATAACAGGAACCATAAATAATCATTTTAGTGAATTATATATTCCAGCCACACAGCTTGGTCAAAAAAAAAATTATTGGAAAACAACTAAGAGAGGTATATCCTTTCATTATATAGTTGACCCCAATCTGGTTATGATTTACTTTTAATTTCTTATTTAACAGAATATTAATTATTGTCACTAGTAATTTTTCATAATTCATGCTGCATGCTAATATATGTACATTTGAATTGTTAATACATTCATATGGCATATCAGCATACATCAAATAATAACAATCATTCAAAGAATAAATGCAAGTACACCACAGGTTTCTCAGTGCAGACAGCTCTTGAGAACATCATTAAGTGCTGCCTATGCGAATATCAACACAATCACTGTTAATAAATGCTGGGACATACTTAGACAATGATTTGCTGTTCTAGTGGATACATAGTTTTTCAGGAGTTTGTAAGTAAATAGCTTTAAAGGATTGCAGTAGCCACTGTGACGACCACTATCCCCCCTGGATGAAAGATCCCAGTTCCAGCTCTGCTTGAGGCTTCACTCGGCACAGAGAAGCAGTGAAGTCAACTGTCTGTTGCTAATCACACTACTTCCCTGTGGGAAGTTTACAAAACAGTTTGGGATCACTGTACCACATACTACCACATCTGGTCTCCACACAGCACAGGCTAAAATATGCTTACAATTCCATGCCACTGTGACTGTAATCCTGTAGTATCAAAGCACAGGCACAGTGGTCTCTCTTTCCTCCCCTCTCCCTCCCAACTGACCCTGTGTGATGACAGACCCCTGTGCCTGTGCTGGTAATTGAGCTTACCTCATTTTCAAAATACCAGGAGCCCTCCTGGATAATAAAAATGTTCCTACACTAGGGTACATATTTCTGGCCGAATTCAAACATGCACAGAAAACAGAGCTGTACTTGTTGAATTAGACCCAAAAAGAGGTGAAAGGTTTATTTATTTTTTTAATTCCCTGATTTTCTTTGGTCAAAAACCTCTGGTCTTTTTCCCCCCTGCTACCTTAACTATAGTGGGAGAGTGGCCCTCTGTGGAGACAGGATTTCTGGGATCTTAGTAATATTCACCAGAAAGCCTGTAATTACTCAGACAGCACTGCTGCCATCAAGCCACGCCTCCTGCACACTGCAGGCCCAGCGGTCTGTAAACGTGTCAGTGGCAAGATGGCTCTTCTCCTCTCTCTCATGCACTTTCTTTCACACAAAAGGAAGATCGGATACACTCTCTCAAAGAATACAAAGTAGAGAAGTGACCTGCAGGGTTTGCCTGTTTGCGCTGAAAGATGGTGAATGACCCAGTGATGCTCTTGACCCTTAAACAGCAAAACACAGATGTGTGCCTCCTTTATCAAAATGTCTGAGAACTTTGTCATGTGGAACAATGTCAGGTTTGTAGCTACAAGCGAGGCACCCAGGTATCTCCTGGCTATTTTCTACAATACTTCAAATTTTCTGGGAGTTCTCTAATTAATCAACTTCCTATTACAACAAAAGAATTAAAGCAAGCATGTTTAATGAATTCCATATTTTCAATTTCTTGTATACAATTTGTGGAGCAAGTACTGGCTATCTTGCCATCAGTGTGGAGGCTGGCAGTCATGAGTCTTTGACATGCAATCCCTGTCTCAGCCAAGTTCTGCTTCCCTCACACTAATTGGATGATTATATCCAGAACATGATTTTTAACTTGGAGTTGGGGGTGGGGGGGTGTCTTTTAATGCTGCATAAATTCCTCTTGACTTATTATTTGTACCCATGGCAAAGAGTTGCCAACTGTTTTCACTGTGTTTCAATTTTCTCTAAAATCACGGTAAACGCAGAAAACAATGTGATGTCAGCATTTCAACGCATGATGAATGAGCACTGCTAATTTGAGGAAAAGTAGTCCACACACACTGCTTTTCAGTCACTTACAGTATATACACAAAGACAAAGACTGGTGTTAACCTCACTTCCAAAATCCTGCATCTCTGAGAAGCTCCCAAAAGTCACACCATACTAGTCCAAATGTAATAAACTAATTTGCAATGCAGATGATTTTTTAATGTGGAAATTATTCCCAGCTTAGCCTAAAGCAGAGAAATACTGTTAACACTGGTCAAAGTGCACTCCTTCTAAACATGTGGCAGATCCTCAGTGGTCAGATTGCAAGCCTGCTTGGTTACCTAAATGTCTTTTCAGCTCTTTAGCCATTTCAACGGTTATCCGGCTATCCAAAAATCTCCAAAATAGAAAAAAGCCTTTAGAATATTTACTTAAACTTTCATCTAAAATCTAACTAAAACTAAAATCAGTGTTCACAATGTTGTAGCCACGTTGGCAGTTTAACTCCATCAAAGTCAGCTAGATGCACACTCTACAGCACAAAGAGTCAACCTTGGGTTTTGTTTTCCTACAAGTCGCCAAATGGCTTTATATATTCTTAGTAATGAGAAACACCCATAAGTTAGTCCAAGGATGCAAAAGCTTGTGATTCAGTGACAACACACTCTTGAGTAATTTTGCTGGAAGGTATTAAAAGCCCCAGTTAAAATACATTAAAATATCAAAGGCTTTGGTTAAAAAAAACAAAAAAAACATCTATGCACAGGGGAAAATTGTACAGCAACCTGCCAAGCTGTGTGCCAGCTGAAAACAAGGTCATGGAAAATGTACACATCCAGCACAGAGAAAAGGCAAAACCACAGTTACATAAGGGGTCCAATGCCATTGTCACTCATCATTAAAAAAAAAACACAAAAAAAAACTTTGTGTACTAAAACAAGAAATTCTGCAGGCAGTGTGAGCACACACACACACACACACACACACACACACGCTTCTATTAATGCACAGTCATTTCCTCAATGTCGACTGAAGTGAGTCAGAATAAATTACAGCAACACAAATAAAGACACTAAATCAGATCCTGATATATGCATCACTGTTGTCACCTCTGGTGCGTACACTGCATTACAGGCTGCAGTGTGCCAAGACACATTATACGGCTTTCTAAATATGGCGCATCCTGTCACAACACTGAGTTAGTGTCAAGGAGAAAATGGGAACTTGTTTCCGGAATGCGCCACAGAGGGAATTAGTATTAGTCACAAGGTCAGGGTTCATATCGGGGCTATGGTGGCAGAAGAGAAGCCACATGACCACAACAGTCGCAGCTGATGTTTCCGGTTATTGGCTACCAGGGCCTCAGCAGGTTAACAAACATTTCACTCTAAATTCTGAACAACACACATCAGTTTCTGGGGAACTGAAGCTGTCATCACCTGGCACAGAGCTGGTAGTTGTGCTGTTCACAGATCAGTGTTTTCTCAGTTCCAACACTATCTTAGAATGTCTGTGTCCAATTAAGATTTCCTTCCCTTGTACCACTAAGCATTCTTAAACTGATATTCTACTATTACTGAGTGAAAACTGTGCCATGCATGTTCACTATTGTGCAAAAGTCTGGAGTCACCCCTCATTTCTTTATATTTTGCTAAGAAAATGGGAAATAGGTCCAGTGATTTATTGAAACATGTGCAAACATACAGGGAAATACAGAATATAAGGCAAGAACAGAGTCTGTACAATTATTCTTCAGCACAGCCTGCACTCTCTCAGGCAGCTTTCTTGTTTTTCTTCAAGTTAGTCTTCAGGAAAAGTTCATCAGGCTTCTTGAAGGACATTCAAAGTGCTTCTTTGGATGTTGGCTGCCTCTTGTTCCATCCTCCGTTAAGATGATCCCACACTGCTTCAATAATGTTGAGGTCTGGGCTCTGGGGAGGTCAGTCCATGATGATGGTGTTCCATTGTGTGTTTTTCTATCCAGGCATGCTTTTACTGCACTGACAGTGTTTTGGGGATTATTGCCATGCTGAAAATGAAGCCTTTACCAATTAGATGCTTTGCAGATGCTATTGCATGGTGGTTCCAAATCGAATAGGACTTTTATGAGTTCATAATTCCATCAATTTTGACAAGATCTCCAAATGCAGCCCCAAACCATGACCGGGCCTCCCCCATGTTTACAGACACAGACACTTTGTAGACACAGTTGTAATATGTAGACACAACACTGGTACATCCCTTGAGTTAGGTGCCTTTTTTGTGTTTGAATAATTCATAGGTCAGTGTTAAGTGGCTTAACAAAAAAAAAACCCATACCTCTGAAAATGGTCAGATTGGAGTGAAAATGAGTGGAAAAAGCAGCCAGTGTTAAAAAGCCTTAAGAACTATTGCTCAAGACTACTTTAACAAATTATTGGAAAGTCTGGTTCCTTGGAAGCAAAATATAAAGAAATAAGGGGTGGCTCATAACTTCTGCACGGTACTGTATGAATCTGAGTTAGAGAGCTCAGCTCCAGTTTTTCTAAAACAAAACAAACAAAACTGCCAGTAAAAGATGCCAAAAATTGTTTAACAACTCTTACATAAGGCACTTTCAGCCTTTCCAAACAGTTCCTCTAAAAGCAGCAGACAAAGGGTAACCAAAAATTCAGCACTAAATAAAATAAACAAACAGAAAAACAAGGGTGTGTATGGACTAAAACAAGCATCCCTCATCCCAGGCGTTAGTTGGTTTGTACTTTTTCCCGAACTGCCTGAATTCATGAGCACTTTGCTCTTGGCAGCAGCCACTTGGGCAAAGGGTGAGCAGGACAATGACCACAGCTGTGCAGCCTTTGCACAACAAGGGATGAGAACATGCCCTCTCCACCCATCCAACTCAACCTTACTGCACCCTGCTGTCTTTAAAACTGTGCAGAATGGTCATCAGCACATCAGTGACATGGAGGGATTTTTTTTTTTGAAAAATAAAAATATATATTAGAAGCATCCCTTCATTCCTAGTATATGCACTACATTATGTACTAAGCTTCCACTTTATACTGTTAACTCACATCCATTTGAAATCTAAAGTATCAAATATTTACTTCTTCTATTATGTGCTTGCAGAATATCCAGTCATTACAGACCAGTCGTTAAGCATGTTGTATTGTGAACTGCCTCAGTTGTTAGGATGCTGCTCCTTTCTACCTATCCAAATATTTAATTTTCTTCATCCAGTGGAAAAATCTTTAAATGTGTTGTTCCCATCTTAAAATGCTTTAACTAGTAGTTAAATGTGTGCCCAGTTACTGAAACACTTTGATTACTTGTTGACTCACAGTTTCTTAAGCCCAACTTCCACAACAAATATCGTCATAGATGCAACTCAGTGCAGTTAAATATTCCCCAAATTACTGGGCTGCCTACACATTACACCTACAGAAGCTGCTCAGCCATTGAAGCCCATGCCATGAAGCTCCCAGCACACAGTTTGTGTGTTGATGTTAATGCCAGAGGAGGTTTGGAACTCTGCAGTTACTGAATTAGACGTTTTATGCACCATGTTTTTAGTTTAGTTTTGTGCAGCATGCCTCTCAGCACTTGGTGACCCTACTCTGTAGCTTTCTGTGGACTCGCTACAGTTCCTAAATTCATAAACTTTGCAATAATAATCACTGACTGTAGAATATTTCCCAAACTGAATTGTTGCAGCAGTGGCATAGCAGAGACACTTTGTACTCAACCAAAAAGCAAGTTGTTGCAAGTGCAAGTGTTGCTATTTTGTTATTGTTGTATTTCTTTACAATGTTTACAGAATGCAAAACAATAGTATCCTTGCTTGGTGTGACTTTTTTCCTCTTCTTTTTTTTTTAGTCTTGAACATATAGCCATAGTTACAATTTTATTTAAATTTAATAAAGAAAACAATTTTTAATTATTTGAATTTATGTAAAGAGAAAAATAACAACTGAAATTGTTCAAGAAAAAAAAAAAGTAGAAATTCAAATTTAATTTCTTGGCCATATCGCCCAGCCCTACTGAGGCAGCCCTAATATGTTGTGTTTCAAGTCATTACCGCCTTGCTTTGTCTAAAGCCCACCAGGTACCCTCCCTCCACTCCTCCTAACCCTCACTCTCACCCACAATGCACCTGGAGCAAGGCCAGGGCTGCTGTTAATTTGGCCTCGTTATTAAGTTAAATGCAGCGCGGGCGGCGGTGCTGGAGCTAATGAGCAGTGCAGAGCTGACTGTGCTGCTCCTAGCCTCCTGTCCCTGCCATTAGAAAAATTAGAGAGTGGAAAATGAGTCAAGGGCTGTGGAGACCTTAACTGAAGTCTTTAACAAAATTGTCTCAGATCTGGGTAAGCCCTGTTCTGAATAGATGGTCTAAACCCTCAGCAAAGTGTTTTAGGTAGACCTGAAAGTGTTTCTATAGACCGCATAATTGCAGTGTTCTGCAGCTGGGTCTGTTCATATCTATTTTTTAATAGAGACACTTTTTGTAATGATGTATCTTCATGGACTACAGGAGAACTGAGTTTGGTGGGTGATATGGTTTCTGTTCAGGTTGAACTGTGCTGCGAGAAGAAGCCCAGAGCAGGAACACTTAGACAAAAATACACTTCTAAGCAATAAACACAGTGTAGCAAAATAAAAAAAAAACTTCACTTAAAAGCTTTGAGTGGCAATAAAAACACTGCATGGTATAAAGTGTTAGGACCTGTCCACTCTGGAGTAGTATCCCTGTTAAGCCATCTCAGAGACTGTCTATCAAGACCGTGAGAGACTGGGAGGTTTACGAGTCCCTATGTTTAGATGACTTTAAGGGTTTTTCCTCTGTAGCCTTGCTAAATTGTCCAAACATGACCACACTGGCATTCATTTGCACTTCATCCCAACAAAGCTTATCCCGACCACACATTGACTTTGTTTTTCTGGGAGATACTAAGGAGATAGCTGGCCAAATCTTTGAAACCAAATCAGCAGCTTATAGAGATCTGCAGGAGGTTCCATTTCGATATTAAAAGAGAAAAAAGATCAGATCTCTGTTTAGTTCTGGAAGAACTCTTTTGGGAGACTAGCCTGAGGGTAGAGGAACATGGGAGGAAGATGATGACAAAGATGGTGTGTGTGAGTGTGTGCACGCAGTGCTAAAAACTTAGGATAGAATCAGTGGCAGATTTCACTGCACACTTCTGTTCTGTGGTGTAAAAAAACAAAATGTGTGGAGTAATGTATCCTCGAAGCACTTTTACAGTCATTTAGGAACATATTCATGATGAAACTAAGAGAGAAAAAACCCGCACAGTTTAAAAGGGCTGACCAGTTAATCAAATATAATGGCAAACTTTATGACCTTCCATATTTACTTGTGTGAATTCTTTATCATGGGCCGTCAGCCAAAACAGTTACTATCCTAAACTGCCAGTTAGTGTATGCTCACAAGCGTTGTGCTCCTTCGCACACACCCACACCCAGTTGTAGTTGGCATGCTCACTTTTAGACAACATAAAGCTGTTTTAACTGATGTAAACTCAATTATAAGGGACAAATACACCAAATATAATCCCAATGTTGGAGTAACTGATGTTTTCAAGGGTGCAGACAAAGAGGTACTGCTACATATTGGTTTTGTAGGATCAGTTTGACTTCAATCAATACAATACAGACAAGACAAAGCCATGTCATCCATCAGTCCGTTCGTCCATCCATCCGTCCGTCCGTCCATCCATCCATCCATCCGTCCATCCATCCTCTTAACTGCTTATCTGTCTTAAAGTTGTAGGGCCAATGAAGACTATTCCAGCTATCACAGGCCAAGAGGCAGGGTGCATCCTGGACAGGTTTCCAGTCCATCACAAGGTAAAACACAACCATGTTACACAATTTGCCAAGTTGAAATCCAAGAAAAAGGTTACAGCAGAACATTACAGGCAAGTGACCTGGAGACTCTTCCGAAACAAGCAGTCACGGGTATTTGTTAATACAAACTAAATATTTGATAGGAAATTTAAAGGCCTGTAGTATTTATGCCAAGTAAATTTTGATCTCTTGAAATAACAAGCAATGGAAACATACATAGTTACAACATAACTGGACTGAACAAGGGAAAAGTAAAACCAGAGATATAAAAATGTTACTCTCACGGGTAAACAGCCTGATACATTTAAGACAGTACACAAGACTATAAAACCTCACCTTCATTGAGAGAAAATAGCTCTTTTGAATGTAAGTTACTTCAGGATCAAATGATTGCAGAACACAGAATACCGTCTGCTATAAAAACTGATTTTGTGCATATATATATTTAAAAATAATTAATTGTTATCACTGCAAGTGTTATAATGATTTTTAATTTAGAACTTAACGGAAAGACTCAGGTCACACACTTTGCCCTGGGGCAAAATGCTCTGTGTTTTTCTTCTGGAGAAGAATTTCTGATATGATGTTAGTAAAAATACTTCACTGTATTCCTAGACAAGCAAATTATGCTTTGCACCATTAACTTTCCATTGTTTCTTATTTCTAAATGCTTGTAGAGCTTGTGTTCTTGCTACTGTGACCTTCACCACTGTAACACTCGCACCTTAACTAAAACTGGTTGCAAAATGAGACCAATTAGTCACAGTCTGGAGTCCTGGTGTGCGTGTGCGCGTGTGTGTGTGTGTGTGTGTGTGTGTGTGTGTGTGTGTGTGTGTGTGTGTGTGTGTGTGTGTGTGTG
>JASGAU010383883.1:0-12423 GCA_030220045.1 Australoheros facetus
ATAAATAAAATGGAATTGAAAAGGCTGAAACAGTAATGCATCCTAAAAAAAAATTGCTTAGGGCCCCTTCAAGGCTTGGGCCGGCTCTGCTGTAGGTGAATACAGCAGCAGCGGACAGGGAGAGGAGCAGCCAAAGATGCAGACTTTGGAAAGGGAAAACGAGGGACAGAGTGAGCATGGTCAACTGCTGTATGGTCAAGGCCGAGAAGTGTTGGATCAGCAGCAAGAGTTCATTTTAGGCTACATCATAGCATTTTAGATATTTAGGTTAAAGATGTGTTGAAAGGCTGCACAGTAGTTTGAATTTGTAGCCTCTATGCTGGTTAAACATGTTTTAAAAAGCACTAAAAGCAAAATAAAAGATTTTTAAAAAAGCTAAATAAGTAATAGCTTTGCAATTTAAGCATTACTAAACTAAGCGTAAAAAAAATATATAAAAGTATTATTAGCAAAAGGTATGGCACATTGAAAGTGAGTAAGACAGTGTCAAATGCTTTTAAGACATAGTTGTGGGACGGTCTAAGCCAAAAATGCCAGGGCCGATTTTTTTGTCCCGGTCCAGCCCTGGACTGAGATAATACATTCATTAGGAAAGTGCTTATTGACTTCTATATACTGTGAATTCTTATGCAACCAGAGGACTCTACAGTATGTCTTCTATTGATATTCTGGATTTAAATTGTCACAGGGTTCAGAAATAAAACTTTATATATTAGAATTTTATTTAAGTCTTGACCCAGATACTACTGGTTATGTTCAGCTCACAGACTGAGCTACAGCCATTCAAGCCCAAGTCTCATAATCAGATTTCTCACTCTGTGGCAGAGGTCTGATCTTTTCACGGCTGCCTGAGCTGGGAAGATCAGATGTGGTTCCACCCTGTTTCACAGCCTTGACAAGATGAGATTTGTACCATGAAGAAGTCTTTTTTTTTGAGTGTGTCATTTTTCCTCGGCCCTGGTGCCAGTGTCAACTATGTTCTTCTGTTATAAAAACAGATGTAAAGTTAAACTAAACTGCTCTATAGTGCAGGTACAAATATAAAGAATGAGTGACTTTAACTTTGTAGGTGGCACATACTTGCTATGCACCAATCCTGAGAAACCCAATTGTGCTTAATTTTAAAAAACATTTGCATCATTAAAAGGAATGTGAGGGTGAGCGCTGATTTCCTGTCATACTGAATTATCTTTCTAGGTCAGAAATATGTGGGGGGGTTTTTTTGCCTGTTCACAGGAATGCAATGGATATGTTACATTTTTATCTGATAAATGGCGTATCTGACTCGGACTGAGCTTTTCTTTTGTCATGGAGAGAACATCGTACTCTGCTTTTACCCCAGACAACAAAAGATGATCAGAGAAAAAGACACCTCCATGGTGAAGAGCTAACAAAGACTGAATTCCACCGAAAATGAGAGGGTAAATATGAGTGAAAATGAAAGAAAGAGTAGTCTTTTATGATGGCTACCTTGCAGACGGTAGGTGTCTTGTTATGAAATACCTGCTTCTCCTTTTAATGTAATCTTCATGCTCACTGATCTGACACTCTTTAGTCCAAGCAGGTTTGGCCATGGAACTGTCACAAATATCTGCAGGTTATCAGCATGTGCACTCTTCATTTTGGTTGTTGTGCCCACTTCTCAACCAACTAAGTGGTATATGCTGACAATTTTGTTAGCAGATTTCAATGCTGTGTGTTTTTGAATCCCCTACAAGAGAGCTGATTGGTTTCTGTTTATTTCTGTCTTTGAAATAATGTAATAATCAACATGAGTTTTGAAAGGCCATAATGAAACAACAGACAGGTATTGGTAACAGTCGTACCACAAACAGCTGATCCAACAGATTGGACCTCACCTTGGAGTCTGAAAAGGCGAAATGCTTTCTGATGAACTGGTGTCTCAAATCCCAGATTTCAAGGTTTATTTCATAAAACATGTTTATTTTGTAAACAATGGACCAAATTTAAAGGCCAAACAGACCGTAAAGGCCATAAGGTACGCATGTCTCCCTCTGTTTCTCAGTCAGATCCACCCCACCACCAAAACACTCAAAATCGGACTTCACTACTCAATTGGTGAGGTCACGGTCAGGTTGAGACATTTTTATTTTTAAGCATGCAAACTACTGTATACGGAATACTATTGTACTGAATAGGAAGTGGAAAACAAACCATCATAACTAGAAAATGTAAAAACCGCATAAACATCATACAAACTGAACTCAGAACAAGAAAATATATTTTAGAAAATGATTAAGGTGGAAAAAATCACATTATTGATCAAAATCAAAATGCATAGTAAAATTAAGAAGAACAAATAATAAAATATGTTTTATCACCATTCTTTTTTGAAATAGACTGGCTATAACGTTTTATATACAGTCGATGTCGAGCAGCGGTTGATGTCGCAGGATATTCATGTTGGAGAAGTGGTCAGCTAACGTCTGCGCTGAAGCCTAAGTGCAGAGTGACACAGCAGATGTCAAAACCCTGACACATCATCACGTGTAAGACAAAAAAAAACGACAATGGAGCTTTTCCCTGTTGCTGAAATATGTGTGGTCAAGTTCATTTTTTTTTAACCCCTAATCCTGCTAATCCTGCTAACCCTACCCTAAAGTCAGGTTATGATTTCAACTATAGGTCACGCTTACTGACTTCATGCTGTGAAAAGTCTGTGAAAATTCATAATGATTCTTTTTGAGGATCCCAGTCTTTATGGTTATTGCCACTGTGGTTCAACAAGCCAAACCCTAATGGTGATATACTCCTGTCTAAGTGTGAACACCATCATGCTCTGCTCTGATTTATCCCGCCCCTCTCTCTCTCTCCTGAACCACCAAATGGATTAGCCTGCTCCCTGGGGGCCCATGATGTCATGGAAAAAATGAAATACATACTATTGTAGGATGACTGGAACCAACTCCATTCCGTGCAGTTTGTCTCTGACAAGTGTCCTTTGACCTGCTAATAACTAAATAAGGATTATGTCATCGTGTCAGGGAGCTAATTGCAGCGGGGTTTATGTTGTCTGTCTAGAGTGAGAGTCCAGGACTAATTGATGTTGACAGAGATGAATGTACAGTAATAGTTCATTATCTAATCATAACCTTTGAACACTGAATGGAGTCCTTGGACAATAATGTATAACCCAAATATTAAATAACCACATCACACCAGACTTGAGTTTTTTGTAAAGAACAATAACAATATTTTTATTAACTTAAAATCATATCAGATGCAGCAAACAAAGATGTTTTTTTCTCAAATCCAAGGTGGCAATATTCAAATAATTACATTCAGCCAAAAGAGGAAGAAAGCATTAAAAAGAAGAGGGGAAAAAGAAAGAGAGAGGATTGAGATTCAGAGGGAGGAGAAGGTTGAATGTGAGTGTTTGATGTGGGTGGTGGTACATGCATCCCAGGGAGGATGTGGATGGGACAATACATTCATTTACAGCCATCTTCTGCATTTCCTCTTACCCTGTTAGTTCATAGTGTCGTTGGCTCTCTTGGGTGAGTGGTATGGCTTTGCTCTCTGAACCCACACAATCCTCCTCTGCCATAGCTCTCATTTCAGTCTGAGAGTGCGTGTGTGTGTCACTGTGTGCACCCAAACCCCCCGAGGATTGTGGGACGTTTTAATTAAAACAGTGGAGGCTAATGTGGGTTAAACACAGACCATCTCTGCCTCCGAAAAATCCCCTCGATGTATTCCTGCAGCAGTTTTCACACTCTCTGTCTCGGCTGCAGCTCTTGTCCTAATATACGCTGGCGGGTGGGGTTGTGGCGTGGAGAAAGAGTAGTCCCCAGGCCCTTCAGCTTTGTTCTAAAATGGTAAGTAGGTTATAGGGGAACAGGGGCACTAACACCAACTGAATATTCATACGCCCACCCCCGCCTTGACACTGTCCAACAGATGTTTTGATGTCTTTTTATAGCACTGGGTTCTCCCGCCACTATCACACACACACACAGAATCTGGAGCACTTCTCTCTAATAAGTATCCAATGTCAGTGCTTGCCTGAAGCAAAAAATTAAAACACACTGCCCAGAGACACACACACACATACGCAAAAAGGACTATGTTTCACAATAAAGACATCTGTCAGACTCAGAGACAGCAGGGTGGTCTTTTGTTAGTGGCCTACAAAATATTGTTCACTTCAAAACAGGGAGTATGAAAGTAAAAATAAAAACTGAGGCGTTTTCTGGGACAGCCATCCTCAAAAGATGTCACTTGGAAAACAGGCTGTGGTGGTGAGGAGAGGAAGTAGGGGAGGGTGAAGATGGAGTGAAAGGGAAAACGACAGGCAGGAGAGATATGCATCTCCTGATCATCAAGCAGTTGTATAATCGCGGGCTAATTGCCTGTCGGCAAAGGTGGCACTCAGATGTCCTCTTAGTTGCGTAATGAGACCCCTGTCGGGACAGATGGAGAGAAGGAAGAAAAGAATGGGGGGGACAAAAGGAAGGTGGAAGGAGAGGAGACAGGAAATGACAAGACAGCTATATCGGGATGGAAAGGGGACACATTCGTGAGGCTGTCTGCGTGCGTGTCAGAGGGAAATCTGCTATTTTTGTTTTTATGTGGATAAAATGTTCCCATGAGGACAGAAGGATGAGGAAATCCTTCTAATGAGTGGCACAAAAATGCCACTTTTACACAGGGAAAGGTTAATGACTAAAGTCTCTAATAATAAAACACATTCATGTGGATGTGTGTGAGAGAGAATAAGGCAGCTGGGCGAATGAAAAATGCATCACACCAAGGTGCCCACCTTCAGGAACACACACACACACACACACACACACACACACACACACATAAAGTGGCCAGAGAGAAGGTGAGGGCGCTCAGAGAGATACGCAGGGAGAATGCATGCACAGTGGCAGACAAAGTGAGTGATAAATAGAGGGAAAAGGGGGGGGTGGGGGGGGGGGGTGGACAATCACACACTCGCGTCACAGCACCCAGACAAAAGCACAACCTCGCCTCGCCAGCATCGCCCAGCTTTTAATGTCAACCAAAAGGACAATGACGCAAATCGGCCCGCTGTAACCTCCAGCTGCAGCAGGCGGTTACACACAGGAGATGCAACAGGATATTTGCTCCCCCTGTCCAACTAGAACTCTGGATTTTTATTCTGCACTCACTCATTTTTAAAGCAGAGAAGGGGAAGGAGGCCAAGGTACGGCCTGAGTGACATCGTAGCGGATTTGATTGAGATGATAATGATGATGATGATGATGATGCAACATCGGCGGTCAAAGGTGACAAATGAAAGGCACAGCTTCAATGGTTCCCCCTGAGTTGTCGCTATCTTTTCAAAAACTCCTCCTCATTTTCATATGGTTTTGATCAGAATTCAGCCAATTTAGCTACACCATTCCTTTTGCTTCATTTTTTTTTATGTACTGTTATGCTTTTTTAAAAATATACTACACTGATAGAAGTCCAACTTCAAACGAGAGCTCAGTTACACCAGACACTGTTTTAAAGGGAATTGCTGCATTGAAGGGGTTTTGGAATGGATATACAGTGCAAGCTTGAAGTGCTTGCTGACATCTTACAATAGAGACACACACACACACACACACACACACACACACACACACACACACACACACACACACACACACACACACACACACACACAATTATACATGCACACACCTGTGCAAAAACACATACAGAGTAGCACATTGAGGCTTTTCTAAACAGTCAAACAAAATAAATGAGGGGATATGGGGACTGATTCTGTGCTTTAATCATTTGTAGAAAATAACTATGCACACCAGGCTTTCTCTCGCATACAAAACACACACACACGAGCAGGTGGAGGATGAGAGACAAGCGGTGTTATATGAGCGGGCGGGATGCATCAACGCTCTGGTCCGATGGGATTTCCTGAGTTGTATGAATGACAGTCCCTCTGGGAGAACCTCAACAGGACTCCTCGTGTCACGATGGAGATGGGAGATTCTGCATGTATCACATAAACATGCCCTTTTGCACGCATCGTAGAAAAGAAGAGAAAGTAGAGAATAAAAGGCAAAGCTTTTCAAGAGTCAGTATGAGAGGAGAGAATGAAGAACATTTTTGAAAAAAAGAAGAGAAAAAGAAGAGCTCTTCATGAGGATCATGACGAATGGCAACAACAAACCGTATCACAGTATCCTCTTTTGAAATAAAAACTTTTTTGTTCACATTTGAAGTTTTTTTTTTTTTGTTTCCCAGTAGACTATATCACACAGTGATAACAAAGAAAAGGATTAATCTACAGCCACATTAGCTTCCTGCAAAAAAACCACATACACTGGCACGCAGCATAGGCAAAGAGATCAAAGCAAGACAACGCATAAAAAAATATAGAAAAATCTCCAATGCAACTTATCGCTTCACAGGAAAAAAAATCAAAACAAAAAAAAAACATTTCTGTCAGTTCAAACTGCATCGATTTCTGCTGAACACCTAAAGCCAAAGGGCTACTTCAGGAACATTCTGTTTTGTCATTGTCGTTGCTGCCGATGCTGATGCCGCTGTTTTTGTTTGTTTGTTTGTTTGTTTGTTTGTTTGTTTTTAAGACTACCAAAATTCTGGTGTTTTCCCTGCAGGAATCCACAGAATCACTCAAAATATCCAGAAGATGAAGTTGATCATTATGGCAGACAGCCATCATAATGATGTTTGGAATAATGTGAACAACATGTTTGAGTGATAGAAAACTAGTACAATAAAAGCATATCATTTCTGTCAGATCATCTGTGACAGATCTGGGTTTTTTTTTAACTTTATTTTAAAATACATACTATGTCCTGTCACTTTGAAGACATTCCAGCATTTGCTCATAATTGGTAGTGACAGGATTAAATAGTTTGGCATACTCAGCAAGCCATGCCCAAAAAGATGCTATTTAGTCTCTTGCAAAGGAGAGAAGGTAAGGGAGGGGGGGTAAGGGCAGGTCCCAGGATGCAATGTCAACCTGCCCTCCCATGGGAGACGCTGAGGTGGGGGGAGATGGGCAGGGGTTATACAGAACAGCTGAGATTACAAATCGTGCTCAAGACCAGGTCAGCCCAATGATTTCAGCACTTGCAAATCACATGCAAAGATTAAGTCAGAGTTTTGGACTCTCAGTCTTTCTGTCTGCCTCGTAGTGGCATCTGTTTACATCGCAGGTAGGGAACAGAGCCGAAAACCGTGAGCATCATACCAAGTCCAGCACTCACTGCTTTCACATTGATAAGAAAAAGGATTGTTTGGACGCCTTCAAAGGAAATACATTGCAGACATGGAATGAGGACAAAGCAGTTATGAGGAAATGCTGCGAGTAAGGCAAAGACGGATGATTTATGTATCAGTCCACGGAGAAACAGAAAAACCCAACATGCTCAGAGGGTGAAAGTTTTCAGATGCCATGAATGAAAAAAGTCTTCCAAAGCGTGTGGAGGGATTCAACACTGAGGCGAGAAGAGAGGAGTCACTGGTTGTTTGGCTCTCCTGCTCTCTCTTCCTCCTCCTCCTCCTCCTCTTCCTCTTCATCCTCCTCATCCAGGGAAACAACACCAGAGGAGGCCACATCAGAAACCCTCCTGCGAGGGTCGTAGTCGGGTGGATATTCTACCCCGTTGCGCTCCGCCTCCACCTGGCACACGGTGCTCTCATAGTCCTTGCACGGGGTGTCATCGTCCTCGCCTGGTGATAGGTACGTGTCAGAATAAGTCATTGAGTAGCAAGGAGAGTTGTGACCCCCGCAGGGCCTGATGCCTCGCCCAACCCCACCCAGACTTTGGAAACCACAGTCTCCCCCACTGTGCCCCACCCTCTGAAGTCGGGCCAGGAGCAGCTCCTCTCTTCCGTGCAGCACTGACAAGATCTTTGCGGCGAGCTCTGCGGCGTTGCTGTGGGAGTGGGTGCCACGGTGGCCACCGAGATCACGCAGCAGCGGGTGCTGCTCATCCAGGCTGCAGACACTGGAGCACAGGGTGTCTGGAGAGCCTGCCGTAGGGGAGGGCTCTCCACTGCCACCTCCCTCTCCACCTCCACCTCCACTCTCACAACAGGAACCTCGTAAGCCCAGGTGTTGGCAAAGCTGGCTGTGGATCAGGTCCTTCAAGTAGGGAGGATAAGATGGCACATCTAGAGGGAATGATACAGACTGTGAGCATGAAGTCCTGAAGGAAGAAGAACAATGATAAGAAAAGAAATATGAGATGGACCACTAACATTTTCACTAGGTTTTTGTGACTGGTTGCAGCATCAAATAAATTTTTTCCTCATTTAAAGGTAGCCTGTGGAGAGATTTGCCACTAGAGGCACTCTAGAGCAGAGTTATGTTTATGGTCTGCTACAAAAATGGTTCTGATCTCTATAACTTGGTGATCACTTCATAAAAACTGTAAAAGGGTGAATACATGTTTAAAACTCTCCCGTTTAAATTGCCACTGGCAAGTGGGTGTTGACCTCTAGGCTTCACTCCTGCTAATTCAAGTCATTTGTGGTGTCTTAAATCTAGAGGCAATCTAGAGCAGAGTTATAATAGTTTTGTAATTTTCATTAGTTTTTAATATATATAAATTTTTGGTTTTAATTCAGTTTAGGTTCAGTTAGTTTCCAGAGTGGGTTTGTTCTTAATGCTTTGAATTAAGTTTTTGGTACTTTAGGTATTAGCTCTTTTTAGTTTTTTGTGTGTGTTGCAGTGGTGTTTTTCAGAAACAAGATAAATGCAACTGATTTACAGTCATGTGACCATCCAAAGCTATTAAACATGCGCGCCAACACCTCCTCAGCCGCGGTGTTTGCTAAAATTTTCGAACAATAAAACTGAGATTAACAGAAAATTTCATGCAAACACAGATGTAAACAATATTGCAGGTAATGTCATGAAACAACAGAAGTTTTAAATGTAACTTATGTGGAAGAAATATGATCTGATAAGCTTATTAGACTTCAGAGATCCATGAAAACACTTGAAATAAGAACATAAGAACAATTAACATCATAATCATTGCAAAAAACTTTAGCAAATAGTTATTTTACTGTTAATTAAATGGGATTTAAGTTACTAATTAGTGGTATGTCTATGTATAATGCCATGAGGGTGTGTAATACTAAGTATATTATATTATATTATATTATATTATATTATATTATATTATATTATATTATATTATATTATATTATATTATATTATATTATATTATATTATATCCCTGAGTATTTGTCCTTTAGTGTTGGTCCTGTGAAACACATGTTGTGAGTAAGACTAGTCCAATTTTTAAATCTTTGTGCTACCAAAATCTTTATCTTCTCCTGAACCTAAATAAACACATAAATAAAGAGCTGCAGCAGAGGTCAGGATCTATGCAACACTGATGTGAAGAAGTAAAGGTAAACAAAAAGTAAAGACAAAACTAAATACAATTAAACAGGACAAAATGATTATAAAGTGTTACCACATACACATATGCATTTTACTGAACATGTAAATGTATCTCCACAGGGTGCCTTTAAAATACAAATCCAAACTCATGAGTTAGACACATATTTGCTGCTTTAAAGAAAAAAGAAAGGAAATTAAAATACCAATATTTTCGTTTTAGAATCTAATCAACGCACAGGGTTTGAAGAAGACAACAGTGTGTACTCTTTAAAATAAGCCATGCATGCACAGGAGTAAATAACAACGTCCACATGTCCTGTAAATGCCTTTAGTAGAACTATTAATATCACATTACAAGGGTGTGAAAAAGCAGCAGAGGCGAAAAAAAAATTAAGCTATTTACAAGAATATAAAACCTGTACAAAACTAAAAGGAACTCAGAGGTTTCATTATAGATCTGCTAAAATGTGATTTGAGTGGAAACACTACTGGAGCAGTGCGAATGAGGATCTATGCAACAGTGAAGTGAAGAAGTCGGTTTTAGAGTGTCACCGAATCACATTTCAGGTAGAGTTGATTAATATCACAAACAGGCTGGTACATGTGGACCTCTGTTCACTGCGTGATCTTTGCTACAAGGTAAGAAACCATGACTGCATGTAGAAAAGCAACAATGAGGTGAATCTTATTAGCAGCGATATCGGTTATTGGTGTGTCCGTGTAATCAAGATGAAAGCTGTGGAACACACAAGCACACACATACAGTAAACACAGCCATGGTCAAATACACTCTGTGTATTTATAACCTGCTCACACACCATCCTCACACAGACACTGCCTCTGCTGCAAAGGAAATGATATTAAACTTGCAGGAGGGATATCAAATTGCACCAAGGAACCAAAAAAAAAAAATGTCTGGAGAAGAAAAAACTAGGGCACTGGGACAATGAAAGATACAGTGAGAGGGAGAGGGGAGGAGAGAATAATGAGGAAGAGGGTGTGTAAAGGGGTATTATTAAGGAAGGGTGCAATATGAAGGAAATAAATGTGATTTAGCTCGTGTGTGTGTGTGTGTGTGTGTGTGTGTGTGTGTGTGTGTGTGTGTGTGTGTGTGTGTGTGTGTGTGTGTGTGTGTGTGTGTGTGTGTGTGTTGTTTACCTGTGCTCTGTGTGGCGGGCTCATTTGCAGGCAGATAATCTTCGTCATATGAGTCATCATTGGACTCGTCACCATCAATAGAGGACCAGGCCCTCAGCTTAGCCTCTGCAATGGCAAACTGCTCTGCCACACCTGCAAACATACACAGGGACATGCATGAGCTGTTCATGCACACAAGCAATGACATGATTCTTCAACAGCTATTTAGCTTGTGCACTTCAGACAGATGTCACTGAGTGTTTGACAGCATTGCTATGCAGGTTGCATTCCCTCCAGTGCAGAGGAGACGAGTTGGAAGAAGCTCAAAGAAGAGTCAAATAAGCCCTGGCTACATCTGTTTTTCTCTCAAAATGACAGGAAAAATCCTTTAGTAATCAGCACTGACATTTTTATCGAAATAACGATCATATAATGGAAGAAATAATTATTATTCAAGTCATGACCTGCAATTACAAATAAGGGAGAAAGAAAGGACAACTATGGAGAACACTGAGTGGGGTGGAATTACATGCGCTTTTCCACAGAAATGTCTATATCTAAACACAGCTGCTAAACAAAGGAGAGGCTGGAATACACGATGTGGGGGAAAAAAGATGAATGAACACACACTGATGTCTTCACTGTGTTTAGAAAAAAAAAAGGGAAACTGAGAAATAAAAGGCCTGTTCTCTTTGTCATAGGAGTAAAAACGAAAAAATACCCCAGCCGGTACTTGAGAACTGACAGTGTTGGCTGCTTTACTGTGCGTGGGGTCTTTCTTTTTTTGTTTTGTTTTCTCTCCCAGAGCATTAACCTTGGAAGCTAAAAAAATGAAGCCAATGCAAAAGTGCCAAAAACTGCAGTTGCTCTAATGGCCACTTGAGGCTCGCTTTAAAAGTGAGTCAATCTCCACAGACTCCCATGTTAGAATAAAACTTTTCTTCAGGATTAAATATGTTTATGGCCTGCTACAAAAATGGTTCTGATCTCTACAACTTGGTGATCACTTCATAAAAACTACATGTTTAAAACTCTCCTGTTTAAATTGCATTATGGTTTAATAAGAACCAGAGCCACATTGACTGGCAAGTGGGTGTTGACCGCTAGGCTTGACTCCTGCTAATTCAAGTCATTTGCGGTGTCTTAGATCATATACTTCCATAGTAACACTCGCTACTTTTAATGCACACTCATAATGGTCAAAGGCATGTCTCACCTTGTTGGCCATTTAACAGAAGGGGAGGAGCCATTGTATGATTTTCAGCCAGGAGGACGATGATTTGTTGTTAGCACCAATGCCGATGTAAATGTTAGTTAGCTCGCCTTTTGTTCAGGTATTAAAGTTACATGTGCTTTGGCGTTGTTAGGTGTTATTGCATGTTATATTGTACTCTTTATTGTTAAACCCTGTAGTATTATGTGTGCAGTTGGAGACCTCTCAACCATCTTTGCTGTGTTTTATCATTTTGGAGTTTCTGTAATGGAGTAAAAAATAACAGCCAGTATCTGACCACCAGTCAAAGAAGTCTGACTTCTTGTTCAGATACCTGTTACTTAGCAGGTATCTGTGTTGAACATACACATCATCCTATTGTCCAGATATGGTCACTTCTGGCTCCAGAATTCCAGCATGGCGATGACCAAAATGATAAATGTAGGGCATCAAAATGTGGGTTCAAAAACCAGCAGGTGATGTCATGGCAGCTTTGTCCACCCTTTATATATAGTGTATATTAAACTCATGAAGCACAATAACACAACAACAAACAAACCTTTAATTTTCCTTACAGGACCCACACAGGACGTGTGTGTGTGTGTGTGTGTGTGTGTGTGTGTGTGTGTGTGTGTGTGTGTGTGTGTGTGTGTGTGTGTGTGTGTGTGTGTGTGTGTGTGTGTGT
>JASGAU010383885.1:0-10494 GCA_030220045.1 Australoheros facetus
ACTTCTATATTTGACTCAGGTGTGTTGAAGCAGAGACACATCTAAAACCTGCAGGACAGGGGCTCTCGAGGCCTGGAGTTGAAGAGCCCTGGTCTATACTTAAAGACCAGCTCTGACACCCAGTCTCTGCCAGATTGTCTGCCTCTCTTGAGTGGTAATCAGGCTCTCTTATGGCTGTTTGGCATTCCTGTAGACCTTTGGTGCTAATGTCTTTGTCTCTCTGTTTCCAGTGCTTTCCTGCTTGGCTGAAGTGTGGCTCAGTTACCAGTACAACTTACCTACTCCTCTCAAGATGGTCTGTTCCTCTCTCCTTCCTGCCCATTCTCCAGCATCCTTCGCTCCCACATCAAAGAAAACCACTGGCTCCCCCCAGGAAGTTTCTCCCAGTGTCTCAAAGTAAGTTAGCCTCCTTATAGTTTTCGTCATACACTGGAAAGTGTCTGTGGAATTTTTGTCAAGGGTTTACCAGGAGTAATCACTCTTTCCTATCTCCCAAAAGAACCTGCTCCCAGTGACCATATCTATCTCGCAGACCTTTCTGGTACCAATGCTTACTTGTGCAAGTTTCCTGTGTGAAATAAAATCTGTTAAACTGAGAGAGAGCCTGTTTTTGGAGCTTTCATTTAAATCCACATTTCATTATCGCCTTCACAGCTCATGACACAGCCCTGCACCACTCCAACGTAGTCCATCTCTTCAAAACTACTAAACCGCTAATGCCACAATATGCATACGAACACCATTTGCATAACATACATACACTTAGTGTCTAGCATGAACTTTGAATAGCACAGAATTATCACTTGTTTTCGAAGACATTTCTCAGTAAGAACTAGCCAGATAAGTGCTGCAAAATACAGATCTGATACTAATACTGTCGGATTAAAAATAAATAAAAACACCTAACTTGAATTTGAATATTATTTATAAATTCTAAATTATTTAATCAACTGTAATTACTGTCATTTGCTGAGAAGTCTTTACCTTTGAAACTAATTAGTCATGAACCTTTCCTTTCCTCTTTTTCTTAATTTTCTCCGCTCTGAAGGTGATGTTATTACATATTAAAGTTTGTTTCTTTTTTCACCTGAAAAATGTAGCAACTTTACCTTGAGCTGGTATATACATTGTGTACCACAGTGCACAGAAATGGTCTGTCATACTTGGTGAGCTGTTTGAAATGTTACATTTGAAGTTACCTGCCACTTCAAAAAAGTTGCTCCCTTTATGCTTGCTTCCCTTTTATAGTGCTAGCTGCACTATGAGGTACCCCAGCTGCAACTTTATTGACATCAGTGCACATTAACGCATGACAGGGATGAGATGGAAAAGGTGTTTGCAGACGAGACCATGTGGTGAATTAACTGTAGGATGAGATGCAGCACTTGAAAAAGGAACTGCATGACAATACACTTACCAGCCATTTTGTTAGGTACGCCTGTTCAACTTGTCATTAATGCAAATGTCTAATCAATCACATGTCAGCAACTCAATGCATTTAGGCATATACACGTGGTCAAGATTATCTGCTGAAATTCAAACCAGTCATTAGCAGGGGCAAGAAAGATAAGTGCCTTTGAATGTAGCACCACTGTTGGTGCCAGCCAGACAGGCCTAAATGTTTTAGAAAGTGCTAATCTACTGGCATTTTCCCACATAACCATCTGTTGGGTTTACTGGCGGCGCCAGTGTGGCTGCGGCTGAGGACATCCATCTCCTGGATGGTTGTTCTGAACGAAATTTCGTTATATGTACAATGTATGTTGTATGTGTAATGCCAATAAAGTTTTATCCTATCCTATCCTACTGAGAATGGCCCAAAAAGAGAAAATATCCAGTGAGTAGCAGTTCTCTTAATGAAAACACCTTGATGCCAGAGGTCAGTGGAGAATGACCAGACTGACCAGAATGACCAGACAGGAAGGCAACAGTAACTCAAATTACTTCTTTAAGCAAAGTGTGCAGAAGACCATCTCTGAATGCACAACACATCACACTTTGAAGCAGATGAAAACTCAGGCTACAATTCAGACGGGCTCATCAAAATTAGACAATAGAAGATCAGAAAAATGTCACCTGGTCTGCCTGAATAGAAGCATGACTGTTTGTAAAGGCAAATATATCTCTAGATAATCTGTAAAACAATGAAAGGAGATGTTATGCATTTTAAAAATGGACCCCAATGGGAGGCATATATAAAGGGAAAAGAATGGGACCCAATGGAGAACCCTGAGGTACCGCGCAACTAACTGGGGACACAGATGACAAATACCATCCTAAATGGACAGAGACACCACATGTAAACAAAGGAGAAGATCTAATCAGATGCCAAAAAACACATCATTTATATATTCAGTGTTCCGTTCAGCCATTTTTTTTTTATCCCACAGAACAAATTGTTATTCATTGTCAGGTAAGCTATAGAGCCCCTATGGCGAAGTCCTGGGTCTTGCTTTCATCAAGTTAAATACAGTTCTGTGATCTCATACTTTTAAGTCTTATGACCACTTTAATTGCCATGGTGCAGGCTCACTATCTGGAAGGGCAGACAGGGTAGACACTAAAGTCACCCCCACTGCCTATTGGGTAGCAAGTAAAAGTGCCTTTTTTTTAGTATGCTTAAGAAAATGCATCACTTAAAATATGATCACCTTATATTAATCCTTCCAATGTGATTTAGTTGAGTTTCCATTCCAAAGTCTGTGCAATGATGTGGATGGATTACCTGTAAGCTCAATTTGGCAGATCTTTTGGTCAATATAATTGGGTTGTGAACATAGCTGAGGGTTGGAATATATAGATCAATTTGTAAACATCCTTTGCCTTCAGGCTCAGCACCTTTTTTTTACTGTAGGAAACATTTATAGCTCGTGCATTAAGCTGGTCAACATGCTAATCCACTTTTTGAACTTATGCTGTCAATCCCATTTCATCCTCAGTCATGATCAAGACCCACAACAGTGTTCCTTGAGGCAAAATTGACTGATGTGGCATATAGAAATGTAAGCTCATCCACATGCAGCATGTCACCACTTTGTACAGTATATTCAAATCAGAAAGATGGTATAAAAAGTTCTACAGTGAAATTTTTTTTAATATAAACGGTCTTCTAAAGGTCTGATCAGGCCTTATTTACACAGGTGTGAGATACAAATAAACTAAAGTAACCACATTATGAAACACACACGCACACACTCACATGTGCCTCACTTGAATTTGAAAACCTTTTTATTCTATTACTGTGTATCTAGTCTCACACACAAACGCAAGGATGCACAGTTACACATACAAACACATGACATAGATTAACATGTGCACACAAACTAATTCATCCCCTCACACACGCACAAACTCATATACACACACCATGCCGCGCCCCACTTCTGTTTAGGGAAAAAAGTAATTACTTTCTCTCCCTGCCTCAATGCCTTCAAAAGCCTCAGTGGGGCGATTCCCCGGTGAGCCAGTGAAATTCACTTAAACAGCTTTTGAGAGAGTAAGCAGTCTTATTGTTGCGCACTGAAACTTTGATTGGAAAGGGAGAAAAAATGAGAAGAGGAGAGGAGGGGGCAGGAGAAAATTGGTAAATAAAACTGTTGGCCAGTATTATTTTACTCTTTAGTCTTTTTTTCCACATTTCTTTTACCTCTCTGAGACGTTGTTCTTTTTAACTCAGCTAACGACTGTAGGCAGGAAACAACGGCAGGTAAAGAATAGCTGCACAGAATCATGCTGTGTCTTTTAAAACACTGGTGGAATGCAATATGTGCGCGTGCGCTGTCGCAGTTCCTCCTACATTAAAAATACACATTTCCTCAATCGTTCAGAATCAATTTTCATCACAACTCTTTACAAGGTCACAACTCTATTTTAAGATTGCTCAACCTTGACTTTGAGCTGCTCACTTGGTCCACCTGCAAGACTTTTCCTGTGGGGGCTCTTTAATTGATGTCAAATTCAGCTCACAAGATGAGGAATATCCCACAGATTGCCACTCTGGACAGCAAACTGGAGAATCCAGTGGTATACCTGCGGGAGAAAAAATGACTAACTACATTAACAAAGCTCATTCAAAGGCTCTGATGATGTGTCCCATGGTGGAATTGGGTGGGTGGGTAGAAGGGTTGGGGGACTTCTTTGAGCAAGTTATCACGTACAAGCTTTATGACACACTGGAGAGATTTGCAGTTCTGTGTTAGGAATTTCATCACATCGCTCTATTGCTAATATTTTTGTAAAGTTCTGCAATGGTTGGTTACATGTAGTCCTTATGAGTAGATTTAGCGGACATTCTGAGAAGCACACATACACACACGTTCTCGTCTTAATCATAACTAGAATGTGTGCATATGTGTATGTTTGGAAGCCATACAACACTCGTGGGGAAATACAAAAGGACAGATGAACCAGCCTGGAGAGCAGAGGGTGTCTAGAGGGACTTTATTAACATATAAAAAACTTGAACAAATGGTAGTGCAGACAAATAGATTTACCAACACACAATACAGGAGCAAAAACTACACACGAAACACTTACAGTCACAGATGCTTTAGGTGAAAATGTGTATACACTAACTGCTATTTCCTCTGCTTTAAATGGAAAGAGAAAAAATAAAATAAAGACGCAGACACTGTTAGAACTGTTGAATAATGAAGAGATGCATGACCCCCTTGGCAGCTCTGGGGTGCTGAGAATCCCTACGTATGTGGTAGCTATCCATATTCTTTCTTCCCAACCCTTTTCTTCTGTGTTTCATCTTGAATCTTGTGAACCTTTCAGGGACAGCTGCTTTATCTTTTGTGTGTTACTCGTGTGTGTTAAGTGATTCCTTGGACTGATGTCACCTGTAATGACATATATTCAGATCAGAGCCGAGCAAAACAAGAAAAAAAAAAGGGCAGAAAGAGAAATTGTGCCCATGGGTAAAAGACAGTGCAAGTGGAAAGTGTAAGAGAAAGAATAAGAGGGGCAAAAAGATGAGTTGGGTATGTTGAAGAGATATTTAGAAGAAGACTGACTCAGACTCAGTAGCTGGAGTGGAAAAGAAAAGAAAGCACAGGAAAGATATGTGCGTGGGGGTTTAGGTTTGCCTCTTTCCATCTCTTCCTGCCTTTGATCTCAATGACTTCTTGCCTGCAAAGAAAGTTTGAGATAGTGAGAAAGGTAAAGAGAATGAATGAAAGGCCAAGTTATAAAGGAACAGAGAAAGATGAGAGGGAAGGGAGCAAGCAAATGAGAATTTGAGTGAATAAATACAGTGAGAGAGATGAAAATTCATCAAGAATACAATGAAAAGAAAACAGAGTGAATGTGAGAAAAATAGCTTCAGGTAGTGGTACAGAAGCTGAGTCATAAGAAAACGTGGAGACAAATAAGACAGCAAGGAGGAGCGTGAGATAAAACAGGTCAAGTAAAAATGGTGTTGTATAGCACTAATTACTGTTAAGCAAAGTGATCAAAGTCACCGTTTAAGATCAAATTATTTGGCAATGGTACATATGAGATTATGTGCGTCACAGACACTGGATACTTTCATGTGCTGCCTGAATCATATATAAAGAATATTATTAATAAAAAGTGAGGTAAGATTATGGTTTGGGAAATTATATCATGAAAAATAAATAACAACTGTAAGTTTCACTGCACAGATATTGAGGATTGAAGTGAAGTAGTTACTTCAGTGTCCATATAAGTTGAATGAAAATAGGACTACTGAGTATCCCCAGGTGCCTTTAGTGTCATGATAAATTATTTGCCCACTCAAAGGTTTCTTCGTTTTTTTGCATGTTTGTCACTCCTAAATGTTTGAGATCATCACACAAATTTTAATATTGGACAAAAATAACCTGAGCAAATAAAAAATGCAATTTTTTCAGTGACACTTTCATTGATTACGGGACAAAAGCTATCCAAAGCTATCTGGCCCTACTTGAAAAAGTAATTGCCGCCTGTTGTTTAATCGTGAATTAACTGTGCTTAAACACATGGCAAAAACCACTGGTGACCAAAACACAGAGGATTGCCTCATATTTGAAAAAAAAAAGAACAAAAAAAACTTGATGATCGATGATCCCCAAGATTTCCGGGAAAATATTCTGTGGTCTGATGAGATAAAACCTTTTTGAAAGTCCCGTTACACCTGGCGTAAAACTAACACAGCGTTTCATAAAAACATGATCTTATCAACAGTCAGACATGGTGGTGGTAGTGTGATAGTCCGGGGCTGCTTTGCTGCTTTAGGACCTGATAGAACCAGGAATTATTTCTACCAGACAACCTGGATGGGGCCATCAGTTCATGCCCTGAAACGCAAACACACTTGAGTTATGCAGCAGGACAATGATCCAAAACACACCCGTAAATCCACCTCTGAATGGCTCAGAAAACAAAAAGAAGGTTTTGGAGAGGCCTAGTCAAAGTCCAGACTCAAGTCCTATTAAATACTTTGACATTACCTTAAACAGGTTATTCATGCTCAGAAACCCTCCAATGTGGTTGATTTAAAATAATTCTGTAAAGAAGAGTGGGTCAGATTTTACCACAGTGATATGAAAGACTCATTGCCAGTTCTCGCAGTCACTTGATTGCAGTCCTTGCTGCCACGTGCGGCACATCATTGGCTGCTTTTTCACTCATTTTCAGTCCAGTCCTTGTACCTGAATATTTTCAGAAGATTTTGTTTTCTTGCTTGCTGAACCTGTGTCGTTGTATTTGGCAGCCTGTCACAAAACCACATTTTCTTCCAATTTCTTTATTTAAATCTACATAAAATGTTAAAAATAATGCAGTTTGAGAAGCATGAAATAGTAGTTTTGCAACAACAAGAAGCTGATTCCCAAAGAGTTATTAGCCTGATTTGTAGTGAGTTGTTCTAAAAAAGAGGAAACTGTACAAATGCACGATAAAAGAAGAAATGGTAGGCCTGAAAACCTTTATGCATTACCATCTATACATTACCAGACAAAAGGCAGTCAACATCCAAGGAAGAGCTCTGAAATGTTCTTTAAGAAACTCGGAGAACAATTCCTGAGGACTACTTAAAGAAATGACAAGAATGCTGTCCGAGGGTGTCCCAGCTGTGTTGATGAATAAAGGTAGTGATACCAAATACTGACTTTCAAGCTCATTAGAGTTGCTTCACTATATTACCATTTATGTTTTCAAATGTGCAAACATTTTAAATTGCTACACCTATTTCATAGTCATGCTAGAAAAAACAATTCTAAAATTACCATTCATTAGGTCTTCTTTGTGTTTGGATATCTGTTTGCTAAACCACAGGCCATCACAGACTAGGTTATGATATTGTAAAATTATTGACAATGATCAGATTGCTATTGAGTATTAGTGAAAATAATTCAGCAAGAATCTTGAAAATTATTTTAAAGCATGTACTATATATTCCTATGGTTTCCACCTGGTAGGACACAAGATATGTAAAAATATCTAAAATACCTCATATTCAGTGACATCTAGGGAACATTATAGTCAGATCCGTGAGTCTTCTCATTTAGCTCCTTTCAGTTTGGTGAATAATCTTTAAAATAAATTTTTCCTAAGCTTTGTTTCATGAATATTTTTCTTTATAGCAGCAGTGGTTACGAGTCACGGCATTCACCAGGCCTGAAGGAAAATATGTGATTTGTCATAAGCAAATCTGATAAAATTATACATTGAGCAGAATAAAAACCGAAATCGTTGTCAAATGTTCACAAGACTTCTCGTTTAAGAGATATTGCAGATACAGTACTATTAAAAACTTTTAATGGGGATTTTATAGTAATGGTACTTCTGCTTCTTAACCTAGACTTGAGGAGGAGGGGCCTCCGTGAAGGTTCCTGCAGCTTCATTAGCAGTGTGGAAGAATGACACTTTAATCACAAAATCAATTCATGCTAGCCCTTCTTCCTCATATTTTCATATGCAGACAAGACTTTTAGTCCTATTCTTCAAATTTTAATATATGAATATTAGTTATTGAACAACAAAGTGACAGTGGCGGTGATAAAACAGCTGTGCATGAGCTGGCTGCTTTTTCTCAACAAATAAGGTGCCCTGTTTAACTGTTTGAGACTGTCTGAATGTGTGCCTTCATGCAAACTCTATGGCTTAAACTCCTGGGCTCAGGTGTCTGTATGACAATTTGCCCCCAGTTTGTTGGCACATCCAACAAACAATTGATCAGCTAATTGAACTCAGGAACCCTTTCATGTTTCGACATGTGTTCCTGGATAGATGACGACGATGGGACGTTTGAAGAAGAAAGCTGCCGCCGTAATCAGGATGCCCTGTCAGCTTAAAAATGGATTAGCGCTTGATTTGAGTGCCGGCACTTCAGAGTTCAATTGCAATGGGGTGGAGGGATGAAGGGAATGGGCTGGAAGACAGGGAAAGGGAAATGCATTTCAGAACGAGTGGCGTTTGGTGGATTTGAAAACAGTATGCATCCTTTGCTCATTAGGAAAAAGAAAATCTGTTTGAAGTTGCAATGTTTGACAGTGCTGGCAGCAAATATGACAACAAGGCTATATAATGAAATTTAGGTACTCTTTTTATGACAAATTTTGAAGAAGGACAGAAAGATACAAAATCTCCACTTGAAAAAAAAAACTGTGGCTAAATGTTATGGATGAAAATATGTAATACTTTTTACTGTTTCAGATGGGTCTGTGCCTGGGTTCACAGTAATACAGGACTTAAGCTGTGCGATGCTAGCTATCACTGGAGCTGTAAATTATACACAGTGTGAAATCTCAACACAGCAGCTCTGTGCCATCTGTTTATCCTGACATGTTTGATATGCAGCATTGCCTTACACATGCTACATTAACGCAGAGGTTTACTCATATAGGTTATTAATTTTTTTTTACATTTTACTTCATGACTCCATATATTTTCACTCATAATAATAACTTTACTTTGTGAGGAAACTAGCTCTAATAAAATTCAGTAACTAAATCTGAGAAAATCTCAAATTGCAAAAAAGGGACAACTGTAAGCTAACAGTAATTTTTCCTTAGAAACAGATTATCCATAAGATGACCAATCACTTGGCAGCTGATAATCAAGCTTCTTAACTCTCTTGAATTTCTCTTAATATAACAATGTGATTATCTTTCAGACCATTGCTCAGAGGAGCCCACAGTCCACAGGGACCATATTAATTACTCCCAATGTAATAACAGGAGAAACAGGATGGACATGAAAAAGAAAGAAAAATAAATTAAAAAGTGGCATTCAGTTATTAGATGCAGAATCGCAGTCTTGGCTGATGAGTGTGGTGCAGGCCAGTTGGTTAATTAATTTTAATATAAGTCATAATATCGAACAAATTATCCTCTGTCATAAAGGAGAGCTGGGATCAGCAATCGGAACATTTTGTCAATTACTAGGTCACAGTCACCTGATGTGGGTACAGCAAAAGGGTCAAATGTTCAGTGGCATGTTAAATTGCACTGATAGTTGCTGAGGGTGCTTGTCAAAGTGAGAATACACTGATGGCTAATAGCAAATATTGTGTTTCGTGTTTGTTTTTTTTTGGGGGGGTGAACAAAAAATGTATTTTGTGATTACAAAACACATTAAAAGAAAACCATTTAGTTTAAATTTACATTAAAAAAAAGGAAAATATTCTACATATTTTATTAAAACAGTTTTCTGTGATGGCTGCTCACACAAGCATTCCAAGTCAAATACACCAAATCCCTTCTGACTGCACAAACTTGTCATAAATTGCTCCGTTCCACCTACTGAATTCCATCTTCAAAAAAAAAGAAAAAAACTTTCAGCACTGTAGGAATAAGAATGATTTGATATAAGCGTTCGATGCCAAAGCATAGTGGGCTGTGACTTAGAAAGGAGGCACTCAGAGAGATGATGCTGTCACAGAGATGGGCTGGAAAATGCATTCTATTATAAGTGATGTTACACTGTCTGATGCAACAGAAGTTCACCTGGACAGCGACTTCCAGAGGCACGAGGAAGATGTTGGAGAGAGAAAATGTTCCTAGATAATACTGAGCTGCCAAAATTCTTGGTCCTCCGTCATCTCATTCATATTTGATGTAATTAATGTAATAAGACTACTTTTACAAGTGTATTCTTTGTTCACTTGGAAACATATGCAATCAAGCTGACAGTTAGTTGTACAGGTGCTGCTCATAAAATTAAAATATCATGAAAAAGGTTCATTTATTTCAGTAATTCCATTCAAAAAGTGAAACTTGTATATTATATTCATTCACTACACACAGACTGATATATTTCAAATGTTCGTTTCTTTTAATTTTGATGATTTTAACTGAATGAAAACCCCAAATTCATTATCTCAGAAAATTTGAATATTACTTAAGACCAATACAAAAAAAGGATTTTTAGAAATGTTGGCCAACTGAAAAGTATGAACATGAAAAGTATGAGCATGTACAGCACTCAATACTTAGTTGGGGCTCCTTTTGCCTGGATTACTGCAGCAATGCGGTGTGGCATGGAGTC
>JASGAU010383889.1:0-22864 GCA_030220045.1 Australoheros facetus
TATACATGTCTTGAATTTTTATGTTTTTTACCACAGATGGGCAGGGAACCAAATATGGTAACTTCATCAACCTTGATTTTCTATATGAAAATGAAACATTTTGAAAAATGTCACAACAGTAATTAAGCTTTGTTATGTCCCCCAATAATACTGTATAGTTGAAATTCTGAGCATCAAAGTATTTCAATGAGTGCCCTATAAAGGGTTAAAGTCACTTAATAAAAGGAATACTGGAGAAGTTTAAGTTTAGATCTTTGATGAGTGGCAGCAGATGGATGTTTCCAGGAAAAAGAAACATGAAATTTTGTCACATTTAAACTGCCAGAAAAACACAAATTTATCACTACTTATGAAAGTTCACTATAGTACTCTCTACATTAGGCTGACAGCATTAAATTTAATCATAACCTAGTCCCGATAATGTGACAGATTTATGTACCCACAGCATCAGTATTGAAGTCCACGACAGAAGATGCATGCAAATTGTCCAATAACAGCAACACTGTACAACACTCCTGCTATGAAATCAGACCCCCACACACCACACAGAGGATACATGGAATAATGTGTTTGTAATATATTCAATGGTATCTGTCAATAAACCCTCGGCTGCAGCAGGATGTAATTTCTGTTCTGCTCACAGCTGCAGCTGATGATAACTGGTCTTCATAGCAGCGTTGTAGCACTCAGAGGTGACAAGTTCAGGTTTTCATTTCCAGCCTCACATTTTCACCTTCAGCAAAGTTTAAACACGCTGCTATTGCGCTTTTTCCTCTTCTTTGTGTGTTAGTGTTCTCGGGTTTGTCAACATTCTTAAAAAATTTGTCTTGCTCGGGTCCTCGCACTTTACACTCACCACCTTTTTAAGATCGTCCTGACTCCTACAGTATAAGTCCAGCAGGATTCAACCACATTCTGTTGGCAGCAAGAAGCTCCAAATAAATCTGGTCTGAGTGCTAGATAATGTTCATCAAACCATCCCAATCCTGGTTTACAGACTGGAAGGCCCAGGTGTGCTACATCCGCTCTCCTTTGTCAGTCTGCCATCATCAAAAGTAGGCCAAGACTGCCTCCAAGACTGTGGGACAAAGTCCTACTGGGGAGATAACGCATAGAGGTTCAGCTACCCAAAGACCGCCTGATCATTCCTGAAAACAGCCTAATCATTGCAATGTGGCTGACAGATCATTCTGCTGAAAGAGGCCACTGATTAAAGGAATGATGCTGCAATGAGGGGATGCAGGTGGTCTGCAGCACTGTTGAGGTAAGTGACAGGCTCATGTGGTATCTGGCACTGTTACTCTGTTCTTTTATTCCTGAGAAGTGCATTGTCCCGCTGCCATCAAGCAGTGTTGTTGCCCACGGGAGACGTGCTTGGTTTGCAGAAATGTTTAGGCGGGCAGTACATGTCAAAGTAACACCCACATAACTGCCACAACTAAAATGTTTCTCAGGTAAAGTCACAAATATATAGCTCCTTTGCAGTAGTGATACTGCTAATATGATCTAACCCCATCTTGCAAAAGCAGCATAACATCAAATGTAGATATAAAATAAGTGATGTAACAAAGACATGGACCTCAGCTCGAGGGCAATTAAAGAACTTTATCACAAAGATCAGAGAGCCCGAAAAGGATTAAAGCCCCAAAGCTATAATTAAACTCCTCTAAGACCTTGCATCCAAAACTAAAGCCCTTCAGAGGCCCTTTGTTTTTCTCAAATTCGCAAACTTTAAGGGATTTTCTGAGGGCTTGGGAGTTTAGGCAACAAAACTGTTTGATGCTTAAACCACAGATGGAACTCTGATTGTGAATCCAGGGCTTTGTATGGACTCCACCACACCAGTGACCACCTGCTGTCTTGCCTGCTCTGCCTGGCAGTTTATAAATGTGGTCCTTTTTCTGTCAAATAAACAGACAGGCCCCTCGTAATCCTGTCAACAAATACACTACACCTTGTAGTGGTCACTGACCGGGGTGTCAGCCAGACTCAGTCTGACAAATATTTTTGTATTTTTTCTGTCACCAGCCACCCTGCAAACAAACTTGCCCATCGACTAGTCCCTACAAACCGTACATACACCAGTCTACAATGAACGAAAGAACAGCAAATAGCACACAAGACAATTTAATTACGAGGCCACTGTGCACTTACAAAATCAAGTGATTACTCATATTAGGCTATTTAGAACAGTTATCAGAGTAGGAGGCTGAAAAGTTAAATTGTCTGAAGAGGATTTTTGATAACGGGTTCATGCCGGTACCAAAACAGAAGTGGTGGATGCTCCAAGATCGAACAATTGTGCAGTTTCCAGGTTTGGGGCGTGATGAGGGAAAAGCTTCAGAGTGCAAAATGTGAGAAAGGCAACCTATTAAACAGCAGGCTTAAACATGCTGTAAGGGCTGACAGGCTGGCAGCAGGCACTGGACAGAGCAGCCACTTCCTGATGCATCACAGAGGTAAGACTGTCCCATTTCTTATCATTTATTTGTGCCATTTCTTTTAGTAGCTTGTGATTGGTTAATTTGGGGGTGTGTACCTGACATGGCATGTGTATAATGTAGGGGCATTCCCATTATAAAAAGGCGATCACCACAACCTGAATTTAAATAGGGGAACAATTTTGCCTGGTCTCCCCTCACACACACTTTCTCCGCTCTTCCACAAACTGTGTCTCCCTCTGGATGATTTGCACTCTCGACATGTCCATACTTCTTAAGGGACAGAGTCTGAAAATTAATCCAGGTCCTGCTGCCTGAGCCTGATATCAGAGTTACACAGTGATCTATCTGCCCGGAGCAGGCTGGATTTTCATATCAAACCTTTATTTAAAGAGGCAGAATTCACGAGGCGTGAAATTTTTTTTGTCAGCCTTGTCCAGCTTCATATTTGTTCACCCCTTAGATAGTGACACAGAGGAGTTGCCAAAGTCCAGCAAAGTTTTGAGTGAATTTGAAGGCCGTTCTGGTCTGTTTCTTTCTTTAAAAGATTGCTATATCTGCCTCAGCTCCATCAAACAGATTTAAAATGATATTTTTTGACTAGACAGGTGAAGGATCCTTCCTCATATATTCCATTAAATTCAGCTTGGAGATAAGTACCAGTACCAGTGTCACTACTTTAACAACACAAAGCCCTGTCTCCTCAAACTACATTCAATTTATAGAGCAGCTTCACAATTGCAGTCATCTTAAGATGTTTTATATTATAAAGATCCTACAGTATTTGACCACTGTAGTGAGTGAAATCTCGTGTCTGATATCTTTACACTGAATAAGATGCAGGCTAATATGTGTTGGTGCATTTTTAATGTCTTTTGTCCAGTAAAATAAAGGCCTTTTATTACTTTTTCAAACCTACCACGAGTGGACTTTTTCTCACCATGACTTTTCCATTTTCCTTTTTGGTGTTGTTCTCTTCCACAAGCACCAGTGGTTTGAGGGACACCAGCAGCACTCCTGTTATTTACTTTTACTTAAAAAAAAAAAAAACAACAAAAAAAAAAGCTTTTTGGTGCCACTTTTAGTGGAAACTTTAAAATGTTAAGTTTGCAAACCAGCTGGTGACATCATGGTGGCTACACCCATCTTTTATATACCATCTAGGCTTGAAACCTTGGTGAAAATGCATTAAAATGCCAACTGATGTACATGAAACTCTCCATTTGGATGGTAACTGGATCACCCATGTTGCATGCTAATGCCAGGTCTGAACAGAGTTCCTCTCAACAAGATAAAACAGATCGGTCCATGACCCATGTTCTCACTTTGTATTTTTGATTCAAATAAATAAATCTTAATTCAATAGGAAAAAGAATTAATGGTACACAGCCTGTTCTGATAATGCTTCATACGTGTACAATAGAAGCAAAAAAGAAAAACAAAATGGAGAAAATTACCACAAATTTGAAATGAAGGTAACAACAAACAATAATGAAGTATCACTGATACTGTAGCAACAGATGTGGATGTAAAGCCTTGAGCTTAATGATAAAACACAACCTGCAGCCTAATGTTAGAAGGTCTCTTGCTTGTCACGCAGACTAGTAAGAGTCACTGGAGAGTATTTTTCAGGTGTATTTTAGTGAGTCATAGCCCCCTGCCGCTCATGGGCAAAATGAAATATTTGAGTTCATTAGACCTGCCATCAGTAAAATACTCCCATCAGCCATTACTGCTGAGAAAACAGAGGAGGTAATTTGGAGGTTAAAAGCCAATAAATCCGCCAGTGGTGATGCTTTCCATCAGCAGTACACAAACCTTCAGGGTGGAGTGGAGGTCTTTAGTCCCATCATCCTCTCTCAAGCAGAGCCTTAACGAGAGGTGATTCAGGCCATTATGGAGTGAGCGGTCATCAGGTACATGGGCATAATAGATAAAGTCAATATCACCACATTTGCACGTTTAAGACCAGTAACTACAGTGGGTGTGTGCTTCATATTAATTTCCAAACCATACTATGAGCTTTAGGATTCATTATTAAACGGCACCTTGAGGCTAGAGGCTGAAGTCATCAATCAAAGAAGTAAGAAGTAACCCTGACTTTTTTTTGTTTGTTTCCTGATTGCAAAACCTTAGGAGAAATTTTTTCTCCCAGTTCAGATAGTGTAGGATTAGTGTTATGATTATGAAGTTATCTCAATGACCCTCCCTGAACCGGTCCATTCACCAATTCAGTTCACAGTTGATGACCAGTGGTGATGCATGGGTCAGTACGTGTCACTTTCCAGACTCTCCACGCTGTGTTGCTCCACTAAAGCAATTAGAGAAGAGAAAAGGGAAAAGGGACAGAAATAACAGAAGAGAAAAGAGGTTGCAGGGATCAGAACAGGGTAATGCAACTGCACTAACAGCCACAACTGTGCCACAACACCACAACAGGGTTCACGTCGGGGTGAACTTCTCATAATCATTGGGCGTTTTAATGTGTGTGTGGGAGGGGTGTAAACAGGATGTATCGAAATATAATGTATAGGCACGGAATTAATGAGTTGGTGCTGGACTACAAACTATGCAATGAGTTTTTGGTCTATTCTTCCGTACTGATGGATGCAAGAAGTGGAAATGAGCTTCTTCCAGGTGTGTAGGCTCAAACTTAGAGATAGGATGAGGTGCTTGGTCTCTAAGGAGAGGTTCAGAGTAGAGCCACTGCTCCATCACATCAAAAAGAAGCAGGATGAGATGGTTTTGGCATCTGATTAGGATGCCTGTGAGATGTCTCCTGGGTGAGGTTTTGACCAGGAGGAGACTGCAGTGCAGAAACAGGATGTGCTGGGGAAATTGTTTCTTGACTGGCTTGGGAATGCCTAGGTGATAGAGCCTCTAGGTCACTTCTAGCTCCTTGGTGGCCCCACAGAGTACCAAGAGGTGTTGGCTGGAGAGAGGGAGGTCTAGACATGCCCTCTAACTCAGACCCAAAAAGGCATCAGAAAATGGATCATTGGACGGATTTTTCCCTCTTTACACTGTTCATTTTAAATGTTTAGTATCTGGTGAAATAGATAATCCTCTGTAATCCCTCTTCAGTCTGTTAGGAGTGCATAAAGGTGAAGATATCCAGGCAGAGAGATGATGCAAGAGAGAGACTTTCAGCTCATGAAAGACAGGCAGCACAAAATCATGAAATTGATTTAATTTTTGGAGGGTTTTACTTTTAAACACTGGAATTTACAATCTGTACAGAGCCAACCTTTAACATCCATCAATATTTTAATTTTCCACCATTTATGCAGGTTCAGAAAGCAGAGAAGTCCAGACCTCCCACTCCCCAGCCACCACCATGGTCCTCACCCTTTGTCTGTCTTTATTTACCATCTAGGCTTGAGACCTATGTGAAGATGCATTATAATGGCAACTGGTGTACTTGGAGGTCTCCATTTGGATGGTGATTGGATCACCCAATTTGCATGTTAATGCCAGGTTTGAACAGAGTTCCTCTCAACAAGATGCACCTCTGCACAATTATCATAGTAATAAGGCAGAGCAGTCCATTGCAAAAGGTCATGGCCCATGTTCACGAGCACAAAATCATGAAATGATTTGTTAGTGTAGTCCAACACTAACATACTTGGCAACCAGACACCATAGAAAGTCAATGGCATTCACCTACTGCAATAATCTCTGTGACCAGGAGTGAAGTAGTAAAATTGCCGTATGACAGAGTAGTAACTAAATTAGAGGGTTACCTAGGGAACTGGAGCCTGGAACATGCACTAGCGATCAACCATCAGCGACAAATCAATGTGCGACGAGTGAATCGCTTCCTGTGTGGCTGCCCCGTTGGACTGGTCCACTTGTCGTGATGGTTCGTTAAACAGCTGAATTGTTCAGAGGGCTTGAGGTGGTAGCGGACTGACTTTTTTCCTTATTTTTTCCAGACAGGTTTATATTTCTGAGGAGAGAAATGAACGAGTGAAAAGGGACATTTTGGGTGGTGACCATTTGGTGTTTTATGGCTCCGGAAAGTTCCCAGGATTAAATTTAGCCTTTTAATTCACTTTGAGTTTGTTTATTCTCTAAAAATTGTTCATCAGCAAATATAATTTTTTTATCATAGTTAAGAAAATTGCACACTCACATGCAATAACAGTTACCTCTAACATCTACAATAAGACACGTATATGAAATTTGACAGTGCTTACACATGATTGGCCACCTTAATGCAGAGGAGATGACGCAGACTCCAGAGCACATACTGTTTGCTGATTTTTTTTAAAAAAATCAATCATACAGTCAATATTGCAAAACATAGGTTAGTGGCTGAGGAAGGATACTGATAGCCTGCCATTGATCCTCCTTTGAAAACCCCACAGTACAAAATGATGATGCTATGTGGTTGGCAAAGTCATAACCTTCATAACGTCGTCCCTTGTTTTTTCAGTCTATTTGCTTCAGTGAGCAACCTTCAATCAACAGTTTCTGTAGAAGTTTCAAGATAAAAGCCTACTAATAATAATGACCTCCGAATCACCAGAAGGGATTTTATTTTTAATTTGTTGAAATATTTTCAGAGGTGTACTGTATGGATTTTAACTTTTGGTATTTCTTTTCCTTAGCCCTCCGACAGTCTGACGACCTATCGAAGGCGTACCCCACCACTTGCCCTGTGACAGCTGGGACAGTCTCCCCACGATCCTGAACTGGATAAGTGGAAGAAAATGGATGGAGGGATGGCTTTTCCTTTTGGCAGGACACCAATGTAAATAAGAATGGGTCTTCAATGATTTTGTGGTTAATTAAAGCTTACACTGACTAGTTCAGCTTGAGCTGATATCAGTACAACAGACTACATTTTGGACATATTATAATAGGTTCTGATTTTAGTTTATTTTACACTTTAGTTAATTTTGAAGGGTTTTACACTATTTTTAAATACTGGAATTTACAAGAAGGAACTTTAACAGAGATCCATCCAGCCATCAATCTCATCCATTTTCTACCACTTATACAGACATCCAGATCTCCCACTCCCCAGCCACGTTCAGCAATGCCAGTAACGCTGACATTACTAGTTACTCTAATCTAAAGTAATCAAACGCATTACTATTTGCTTATATTGGTAAACAGAGTGCAGTCAGCATGATTTATGAAGGGCTTATGTATGAAATGAAGAAATAACCTGTTTTTCAACAATCTTTAGGAGTCTGTGTTATTGTACATACATTATAATCAATCCAGTGCTTTTGGCCTCTTAAAATATCTTTATAGAACTGTGGTGTTATATTTGTTGTGGTTTCTGCAGCCTTCTGAGCCAGATTTCTGTTTAAAAAGACATTTTTAATGTCAATGACAGTTTTTACCTTGATAAAAAATGAACATATGAAAGTCACTTTGGCAAAAACTGAGTGCTGCTTCTACTTTGTGATAGAAATGCTGTTTCTCATTCAAAATGACCTGATATCCTTCATGAGTTTCATGAGTCCTTCATAGTTACTTCTAAAATCAAGTAGTCAGTAAAGTAACTAAGTTACTTTTTAAAGGAGTAATCAGTAATCAAAAATCAGATTGCTTCTTCAAGGTAACTATGCCATCACTCATGGCCACTTTCTCCAGGTCTACTAGTGGGACACTGAGGCATTCCCTAACAGCTGAGAGACATAATCACTCCAGGATCTCCAGGGTCCTGCAGTCTCCTTCTGATTGGACATACCCAAACACCTCATCTAAGAGGCGTCCAGGTGGCATCCTAGTCAGATGATTGAACCACCTCAACTGACTGTTCTGCTCTGAGCCCCTCCCAAATGACTGAGCTCCTCACTCTTTGGAGGAAGCTAATTTCCAAGCTTATATCCACAATTTCATTCTTTTAGTCACTACCCACAGCTCATGGTTAGAATGAGGGTAGGAACATCGATCATCCAACAGACTGATTCTGGTCACAGAAAGGTTCATGACTGATGTGGTTTTGTTGGCGTCATTGTGCCAGCTTGCACTGGGGCAGTTTGCAGCTGAGCGTGACGCGGCTGGTATGAGAATCAGCACCTTCAAGTCTGAAAACATGGTTCTCAGCCCACTCTGGTTTGGGGATGAGTTTCTACCCCAATTGGAGGAGTTCAAGTATCTCAGGGTCTTGCTCTTTAATGAGGCTCAAAACAAAAAAGTCAAAAAAGAGGAGGAATTTGAAATGATCTTATTGGTTTCTATTACAATGGGAATATCTGGTGCTGTAGAAATTAATAGTGTACTGAAGTGATGAAATAAAGATCAAATGTAGTATAAATCCAGTATAAGCTGCCATTGAAATATACAACAATTTGGTTAGTCTGTTAGGTTTAGGCACCCAAGACTCTATAATTTACTAAAACATGCACCAATGAGAAATCTAATTCTACTTTTATTTACAGCTGGGATGAGACAATGAGTCTGTCTGACCCTATTAGGTTGAAAACAATTTTATTCGACGATTGGTGATTATTTTTTTTGCTCCTTTATCTGGATCATTCACATACAGCAACGAATGAATTAGACTAAATTAACAAGTGGACATAAGTGGATGGACAGCAGTATGAATAAGAAAGAGCAGAAGCCCTTTGACTAATTTACATGCAACAAAAAGGAAACGGGACAATGACTTCATCACAGGCCTGTGTGTGTGTGTGTGTGTGTGTGTGTGTGTGTGTGTGTGTGTGTGTGTGTGTGTGTGTGTGTGTGTGTGTGTGCTTGTTTTATAGTCCACCCACCTCTCCAACTTGTGGTTGCCATGTTCTCAGCCACAATCTGTCGCTAATCAACATTCACTTTCAAACGACCTTTGGTTGATGGGCTGTTCACAGTCACACACACACGCGCGCACACACACACACACACATGACTCAAACCACACAAGAAATTAAGCCATGGGCACACACAGAAAACATATTATGAGTGTTTGAAGAGAAAGAAGAACATCAAGGACGGGGCGATCGAACACACAATCATGCACGTATGCTTCATCAGCATCAATATTAATGTTTTTCTTGTTGACATTAAAAGAGCCAATTAAGAGCTGAGAACCTGGTTTATGGTGGCACAGATAAAAAAAAAAACAATACACAAAAAAGCAAAGTTAAAGTACACCACTTAACAACATTACCTCCCCAAGATTGTCGAATCTGTTTTAAGTCCAGACTTTGATTAGGTCACACCAAAACTTTTTTGTTTTATGTATTTTAGAGCCATTCAGAGATGGACTTGCCAGTGTGCCGGGGTGCACTTGAGCTCAAGGGCTCAAACTGATGACCACACATTCTCCTTCAGGATTTTCTGGTAGAATTTGTGGTTCCATCAGTTAAAGCAAGCCATCCAGGTCCCAAAGCCACAAAGCAGCTCCAGACCTCCAATACCACCACCATGTTTGTCTGTCCGTTTGATGTTCCTTGTTTGAAATGCTGTGTTGGTTTTGTGTCAGATGTAACGGGACTCAAACCTTCCAAAAAGTTCCGTTTTATCTCGTCAGTCCACAGAATATGTTCCCAAAAGTCTTGGGGATGATCAAGATGTTGTTTTCGCAAATGTGAGCCTTTCGTTTTTACCTGGAACGCTCCCGTGGATGCCATTTTTGCCCAGTCTCTTTCTTATTGTTGAATCATGAACTCTGACTTGAAAAAAGGCGACTGGACTTCTTTTTGTTTCTTGAAGATGTTTCGCCTCTGATCTGAAAGGCTTCTTCAGTTCTCAACCAAATGGTGGAGAGACCCAGGTATTTGTACCCCTGTGGGCATTTAGTATTTAGGGTATTTAGTCCCTGGGGGTAAGAAAAAAGTTTTCTCAAGTTTTCTCCATTTGTGGATAATGGCTCTCACCATGGTTCAGTGAAGTCCCAAAGCTTTAGAAATGACTGATAGATGTCAATGATGTTGTTTCTCATCTGTTCCAGAGTTTCTTTAGATCGTGACATGATGTGTTGCATTTTTGGCTTGGAAAGTTTTTTTTCCCCGAATAAATGAAATCATAATTTAAAAACTGCATTTTGTATTTACTCTGGTTATATTTTTGACTAATATTAAAATTTGTTTGATGAAATGCATTATAATACTAGTATTTGATAATATTAAAGCACTTGAGATATTTGTGAATAATTTGTCACGCTATACTTTTCATAGCCCTGTATTTCTCTTTTTTTTTTTTCTTTTACCATCATCAGTGGCACTAACAGGACTTACAGTAACATCATAGCAAACAAATTGTACATCCTGCTAGGGCAACTTATTCTGAAAGTTGCACTGATACAACACCACCTCAAAAGTCTGATTATCCTATAAGCCAACAGAACAGGCCAGTTCATTAATATCTTAACATAAATCACAAACCATCAAATCTTCTTGCCTTCATATGAAGAATATACTAACTATGTTTGTGGGTCTTTCTTAAATCCTAGATTTTGTTGCCATGGTGGGGCAATAGCGGTGGTTTACAAATGCAATTTAAACGGTTTCATTTACTCCTGGTTTGAATTACTTTCCTTCACAATCGAGTAACAGTCCAATTTCTATATTGTTTTCTACCAACCTTATAAATCCACTACTGATTTTCTATCCCATCCACCTTCATCTTCAGATTTCACAAGATCATTTTCATAGGTAACTTTAACTCTCATAATGATGATTCCTCTAACTGTACTGCCACTTAATTTATTATCAATCCTGGATCCTATAATCCTGTCCAAGTTGACTGAGTTTAATCAGATTTCTATGACAGATCTCCTCGATAGTTGCTCATATGCCCTCTTTAAAGAGTCACTTTTTGACTTATGAAACTCTCCCAAGGTGCCACTTTTTCAGTGTATTACAGGCCCATTTCCAAAACTTCCATTTCCTAAATTTTTTGAGAAAGTGATCATTGATAATCTCCTTCAGCTAGCTGAGGGACCCAACATATTTGACAAATTCAAATCAGGTTTGAATCAAAATCACAGCACTGAAACACTCAAAATTACTTGTGAAATTAAGCAGCATTGGCAGGATTTATGATGAAGTTGTGCTTAGCATAAACACACTCAGAAAGACTTTTTTGTGGGCAATAAAGTTCATTAAACATCTTGGTTAGGTAAAGGCACCAAGGGGTCCTGACCAACCTTCAATATGTGATGATGTTGAGCATCGATGCCTAAATCTGATGAAAGAGCTTCTGATGAAACAGCAGCATGTGTTACCCTGGAAACGAGGAAACTTTGAACAATGTTGTTTATTTGTTTTTTTCTTTTTTAAAACGGGCTCACAAATGTTTAAATAAAATATCTGTGGTGCAGATTTTCCAAAAATTGAAAGGGAGATGGATCCAGTTACTGACCAAACAATCCTCAAGGCCAGATGTGATGAATACCAATGCAAAGTCGTACACCAAACACATGGCAGAGCCTCGTATCTTTTACATCGCACTGTGGCATTTTCCCTCACTGCGATCGCTGCAAGCAATCACAGAAAATTTGACTCAACAAAGGTCATGCCAAGGAGATGAAGGAAGAACGATGAGGGAGAACAAAACATACAGATGTGTATTCATCTCTTTTCACGGGTGGATGGGTGTGTGTGTGTGTGTGTGTGTGTGTGTGTGTGTGTGTGTGTGTGTGTGTGTGTGTGTGTTACTGAAATGAAAGGTACAGATGGCTGCTGCCTTGACGTCACAGGGTTGACCTGTGACCTTTGACACAAACTTTGTCATGTGTCATCCATCATTACCGTCTTGCTGGCCTTCATGTTTTTTCAGTTCCTAATAAGAAATGCAGAGATAATGTCAGATAAAGGTTTCTGGGTCTTCAGCACAACAGCACAGGAAAGAGGAGATTCAGCAGGTAATTACTTTGTATTTTACTTTTTTTTTTTTTTTAAATCAAACTGGATGACCTTGAAGAAAGTCCTCCACCTTCCAGTTTCACTTCTTTAACTCAGCTCAGCTCTATTTAATACAGCTCGATGATCTGTTAGATTTAATCAGATAATGAGCATGTTCCTGATATACACATTACACACACGATTTTTGGAGCTATTAAGAAGTAATCTGTATCGGCATGCGTTATCTGGATACGCTCACAGCAGGAGGTGTCTGAGCAGTTTTGATCCGATCTGCTACGAGAAACTGACGATTGGATCTCAGGTTGAGTCAGAAAACATGGACTGAGTGAGATGAGCAACAGAAAAAGTTCTGAAGGGCAGAGAAATATCTTCAAAGGTCATCGCTGAGCTGAGCTGAGCTATATGGAAGTCTAAAACAGGACTTGATCTTTGGGGTAAATTAATTTGTAGGCAGTTAGTTGCTCCTGTACACCTGAATGTTAATCCTCCAGTCCAAATACACCTAAATATGTATACAGAAATATATATTATTGTTTTTTAATCCTGTTTTCCTTTGTTCTTCTCGTCTTCCTCAGTGTTCCAGTGTCTGTTTTGTCCTCTCTGTGTCATCATCCCTTCTCTCATGTCTGTTCTATATTTAATTGTATTCTCCGTGTTGTGTCAAGTCTGAGTTTGTATCATGTTTGGTATCTTCCTGTTTTATTTAGTGTGTTGTGTTCAGTTCTACTTCCCTTTGTCACATTAGTGTCATTGTGTGCACCTGTTCTGCCCCAGCTGTCTCCACTTCCCTAATCACCCTCCTGTGTATTTATTGTCTCAATCTCCCCTTTGTTCGTGGTTGGGTCGTCTGTTTGTTTATGTGTTTCCGCGCTCCAGTGTGTCCTAGTAGTTTGTTTCTATTATTTATAGTCCCCAGTGAGTTCCTCAGTATTACTTTGGTCAGTAGTTCTGCTTGGTTTCTGCATTTCCCGTTCTATTCTTTGCCAAAAATGTAATAAATGGCTCGCTTTCTGTTTAAACCCCATTTGCCTCCACTCGTCCAGCATTTGGGTCCTTACAACCTCCACGTTCCACACGGGCAGCTTCCGCTGTCCGTGACAGGAACCATCTAGCTTGTCATCAGCACATATTTCAAAGCTTGCATCTGTGATGGTATGGTGGGACATTAGTGCACATGGCTTGGATAACTTGTACTTCAAAATTATATATGGGCGCATTTAGTCGACTAGAAGCTACAACAGTTAGTGGTGTTGTTCATCTATAAAACATTAAAAATAGGTTAGATAGACAAATCTGTCATAAATAGCAGAAATTTGTCTATCAAACCTATTTTTAATGTTTTATAGATGAACAACACCATTAACTGTTGTAGCCAGCTGCAACTAATCTAAACCTCAATATCTAAATGAGACGTTGTAAACAAAAAGATGGCAGCCTTGTTAAAAATCCAGATTCTGCAGTACTTTGATCTAGAAACCTCTCGACTAGAACAGTGAGTGTGGATGCTAACCTAGAGTGAAAGATGGCCCTGCTAGCACTGCTAATATTAGCCAAATATAGGCCCCAAAGACCAGTTGGGGGCTGTTGAGCAAATGCCGATCGCTGGGGAAAAAAATGTGTGAACTCACCAACCCGACTGGTTAGTGAGTAGTTGCTGGAGGTTCCAGACAGTTACAAGGTGAATTTGGTTGGAAAGAGATACTGAATACAGCATTGACCAAAAGCCTCTTTGTAACTGCTTTGGTCATTAGCAGATTGTCACAGGCTCCCAAACTGCTCACTGAGCAGAACTAAGACTTGAAAAAGTAAAACATAAAATGGCAAAGTTCACCTTCAAGGTAAAAGTTGTGCCTCTGATACATGTTGGGTGCAGCAGTGAGGCACAACTTTTATGTTGAAGGTGAAGGTTTCTGCTTTGGGCTTGCATCCTGTTTTTGTTTTTTTTTCAAGTTTTTTAAGTTTTACTACCAATCAGCTATTATTTAGCATGCTGACAGACAAGTTGGCATCTTCCACAGGCAGCCAGAGCTATGTCCTTGTGACCAACCACAACAGAAGTGAATAACCAATGAACAAGCTACAGAAAAGGCCAGAATGTGAATTTGGTGCTTGATATTGGACCTCAATTCACTTCAGGCCAAACAGGACACAACAGGTCTTCCGGTTTGACTGTTTTGGTAGAAAAATTCTCAGGCTTTTGATTTCAGTCCATAAAAACTTAGGAAAACTTCCCAGCTGAGAAACTATCCAATCTTCTCTGCATAAAATGGCCGAGGCCCATTTGAAGTGCAATCAGGCACTTGTATAAACAGACCTCTGTGATGGAAAACGTCACAGCTCTATTCCATCAGAAATAAATGTTGAAGAATTACCATAGAAACTGGTCATTTCACTGATTCGCCTCTCCGCATCGGTGCAGGATGTCTGGGGGGAAATCATGTGGAACAGTTACTGCCGGCGCCGCCTCGCCTCCTTGTCCCTTCAGTTTTATGACTCGTGCTGTTTTGCTGTGCAAACTGATGAATCTGGAGATGGCAGAGCGCTGAGGAGGCAGCAGCTGAGATTGAATCGTGCAGTTATTTCACCGTCAGTTTTGGCTACAGTAGGTAGAGTAAGTGGACTGACTGAGGCAGAAAATCAAATAGAAAGTTGTTTCATGACCCTTCACAGTAAGAGAGTACACAAGCAATGCATGGAAAACATCTTAAAGTTTGTAAGCCTATATCTGATATTAGCTTCAGCATATGGTAAACATAATGCTAATACAACATGTAATGGGGTCTGTACAATCAGGTACAGATGAAGTAGCTTCTGTTGATTTCCAGGTCCATTTTTTTTTTTTTTCATGGACTCTTCTAGAGTAACTCTGCATGATTCAGAGTTCAAAGTAATTCATCTTTATCTTACACTGAGTCTTGGTGCAGCCCTTCAATTCATCCTTTGTCTGAAACAAGCAGCTTTAGCCCCTCCCCCTTTAATACATTTTTCTTCTTATTGGTTGCCCCTCATGAACAGAACGTTTGAACAGGAGTTTCAGATCTTCAGCTCTTATCATGGCTGCTATGCAGCTGCTCAGTTAGGAACCTTCCTGAGCAAAACTGACTTTTGGAAAGTAGACATCCTTTCCCAGTTTTCAAAGTTTGTGTCCTGCTTTTTTCTGGTTTATTTCCTTGGGCTTCAGTTTAGTTTCTTGAGTTTACTTAGTTCTGTCATGTGTTTGGATTACAAGGTTTATCCTGCTAGTTCTGTGCAGTGTCTTTTGTTTGTACCCATTGTCAATAAAACCCCCTGCTATCTAGGCCAAAAAATATGCTCAGCAACAACTTTCCAGAAATCATGACTTGGTTATGGGGGGAAAAAATCCACAGACCTTGTTATTAGTAGTTTCATGAACTACTGTCCTACCTCATAAAGAAATGGTGCATTAGAAACATTAAAATGCAAGCACTCGTTCTTTTATTTTCCAAAAGTAAAGTTAATTCAAACACAGAAATCAATGTACAAACCTCGTATTCTTGTTTTCTGCTCCAGTATTTTTACTGAGGAAAAAAATTAAAAGATGAGCGTCTGACACCTGAGAAATGTCACGACTACTGTTTGAGCTGATTTATCAGGGTTGACGGATCAGTCTGTTGAGTCACAGCGCTGCTGTGGCGTCTCATCTGGGATGACTCAGACTCGAGCAGTGGGGTCTGAGTTGTCATTTGAAGCAATCAAACCTGCTTTTTCTTCAGCTCCACTGCACAAATTGGTGCCTGACTGTATCAGTAAAAAGTGTCATTAGATAAGTTACGATTGTAGCTGCGACTCTGAGGGATCAGTGTTCCAGAGAAAACCTCTAATTACATCCTGATATCCACTGTGTGGAGACAGTCTCATAAATGCCTCCTGCTGCTGTTTTTTAATAATGTCTTAATCCTCGTGTGTCAAGAATGTGTCAAGGACTAATTCAGCTTTTCTCCCAGAGGGAAAGATCATTATTATTCAAATTACTCAAATTGATTGTTTTTCTCTAAAACTCTGGGACAGTTGGTCGTGCAAATGAGAGATTGAACCTGTGACATTTCCACTGTCCATCTGTGAATATTAATGTGTTGTTATTTCATTCATCACTGAAGTTTTTGAACTGCAGTAGACCCACCAACACACTGTTATACGATTACAGTCCTGAAATCTACATCGACTACTTTGTATGAAACGTTGTGTAAATGCACTGTTGAAATTCTGAACGTGAGTTGTTGTAGAGCCGGTTCAAACACCATTAATCATACAAATGGAAACATACTACTTAGTGGTCTTTGCCTGCAGTACCCGACAGAGAGAGACAGAGCAACTGGACAGAAGTGTAAAACAGTCTCAATGAAACATGACAAAAATACAATTAAAAAAGAATAACCATAAAAAGATAAACAGATGTGCAATAAGATACAAAACCCCCAAAATACAATATTACATGAAAAAAGGGGGGAAAAAATTGGCCAAAATAATCCAGAATAACCCCCAAAATCCACTGAGACACAAAATGACAAAATACTGATACAAATTAACCACAAAAGCCTGAAAAAGATTGGATTTTGATACAAAATGTCCCCACAGAGAAGCATATTGATCAAACTAAAATACAAAATAACCAGAAAAAATGTGCGAAATGGAAATGATTGAGTATAAAATAACCCCAAATCCACTGAGATTCAAAACCAAACTTAAATGTAAAATAAACAAAATTCAACATATGATGAAAATGATCAAAAATGAGACACAAAACCAAGATGTGTTGCAAAATGACCCCAAAAGTCCATTAAAGGATCACATATGCAAAATGATCACCAAAACCACACAAGAGATACAGAGATTTGACTAAAATAGTCAAAGGCACATAACAGGTACAATGAGACTGTCATGGTGGCCGGCGGAAAACGGATCCAGACGCAGAGGCAACAGTTCACAGAAAACAGAGTCTTTATTCCAAAATAAATGTAAGCAGGGGAGAGTGGATATTTTCTGGCGAGCACAGAGAATCTGAAAAGAAAAAAAGCGAACAGGGTCCGGCAGAAATTAACTAACTAAAAAAAGGTGATGGTCAGTGGGGAAGGTAAGGTGGCTTACTCTGAACTCAGGTTTTACGGTCTGGTCGGGGATGAGGCTGGCGAGTGAGTCGGGGCGAGGTGGTCCAAGGGGCAGGCAGGCAGAAGCAGATGAAGCAGGGGAGCAGGTGGCCGAGTGGATGGGTTCCGGAGTGGTGGTGGCCGGAATCACCGCTCTGAGGGAAGGTGATGCTATTGAATGGAGATGGTGAGCTACAGGATCAACAGAGTGAATAACTAGAACACAAGACTGTAATTCCTTGACGCAAGCTGCGAGGTTTACCACAGGTAGGGTAGAACAGCATCTCAGCCCCTCCTAAATACTCCCGACCTTGATGAGCAACAGGAAACAGCTGCCTGCCCCAACGGATCACCTGGAAGACGAAAAACACTCCCGCCAACCACACGGCCCGCCCCGACCCATGACCGCGACACCATATCACCAAAGATACACAAATTGCAAAAAATAACCAAAAACAGGACACAAAACAAATAAAATTAAACACAGCTGAAAACCAAAACAAGAAAACAACGTAAAATTTAATAATCACAAAGACAGTGTTCAGAAAATGATGAAAAACAACAATTGATTCAGAGAAATATTGTTTATCTGGAGAACTTGTCCAACATTTTTTCTTGTCAATCTGCAGTCACCTTTGGGTGATTATTTCATGACATGAAGCACTACATGTATAAAGGCTAATTTACACCATGGACCCTTTTTCTAAAAACATAATTTTCTTAGCTGTAACCCTGTCATTGAAGCTGGATTTAAGAAATAAGTCTTTAAATTAGCTAACTAGTGAGAAAACCAATAAGTCAGCAGAAAACAAGGACACTAAAACTAAAAAACAGCCTATGGGAGTCACTTTTGTACTGCCCCTGGCTGCAGCAATGAGTTTTATGTTTAAAAAAAAAACAAACAAGGATATGCTGTCCACTATCGCTCTGTGTCTTAAGCAGTAGTTGCTGGCTGGCTGCACTGAAACGGCCTGTTTGAGTCAGGTGCACAGGTGGTTCGATGGGACTGGAACACACCCTGATTTTTTTTTCCTCATCAAGTTGGTTGTACCGAGCGGTGCAATCAGCTGGCCCAGCAGATGTCCACAAGATGGGATCAGGACCATTTTGGGCGATAAAAGTCTCGTTCTCCAAACACATTTATAACATAACAGGGTACTACATGCACATAAAACGACAAACATAACAGTTTCTTACCAAAGCATGATCGAGAATCCTAACATCCATCAGCGTGTCCACAGGAGAAAAAAAAAAAAATCCTTCACGCTCTCTTCACTTACATTTGGACTTTGCTTTTCATCAATTCTAGTTTGAAGTAATCCACTCAGTGACATAATGTTAGATAATAATTTCTGAACCATAACAAGGACACAAGGTCTCCAAAAAGCATGGCATCTCTTTCTCTGAGGCTCTGGTTTTTGTTGTTTTTTTCTCCTTGTTGGTCCATTCATCCATCCCAGTGCTGATGGATGGATGGATGGATGGATGGATGGATGGATGGATGGGTGGGTGTTTTGTTTGTTTTCCAGCCAACTTCAGCTACTTCACACTGAAGAATGCCTGTTAAAATTGCATGTTACATCAGTTTTGCATTTAAAATCTTACTCCTGTCTCTGAAAGACAGCAATGACGTCTCACATCGTTCCACTATTCAGTGTTGCAGCGTTTCTGCTCAGATTAGCTGTAGGCATCACGACATTTTCTGCACTCAATTTTTCCACCATACCGCACTGTACCTTTTGATCTCACTTTCCACCAGAGTTAATTGGAGAGAACTGTACAAGGGAAGTGTTTTGTATGTTGCTGGTGATGAGGGCTCAGGGGTGAAGTAGCAGCTCTCCAGGCTGTGAGGGCTGAATGCTGCAGAAGCTCAGAGGATTGGTTCAAACCAAAGTCAGTTTTGAAAAATGGTGATTCAACCAGCACAGTTGCAGCGGACAGCTTGAAGCAGATGGATAAAGTTGAGTGCAATCAGTTTTCACCGCAAACCCTCCATCTGAACAATAGCTCACATTACATCACCTCAAAGAAAGGCTGACCCGACAGAAGCAATCTAATCCCATCAAAGCTCTGTGCTCAGACGTTATGACTCAACAACTCAGTTATTTTCTCTTTTTGCTTGTTTTGACTTTTTTTTTTTTTTTTTTTAAATTCCAAATTTAGAAATCATTGCACCCAGTGATGATGGGGTAAAAAGCAGCCATGTGGGGAGAAGGAAAGAAGCGTAGTTTAAACAAACAGAAATTTAAAAATGTGAATATAAGGCAGTGCTGGATTTCTCAATCAAGCTGCTTCAGTGTACCAGGACATGGACTTTTCGTCCTCGAGGGGGTTTTAATAATTGGTTAGAAATTTGTAACCTACAGTTTCATATTTGAAACATTGTGCGATACCAAGGCCCATCAAACAGAGTACAAGATGACTGGAAATAATGGAAGGAAAAGGCTGATAGAGACGACAGAAACCGCCCATTGAGCGCCTATTTTTTATGAACTTTTACAGCTTTCACATCAGAGGTTGGACCTTGTTTTTATGTTACTGACACAAAGGATAATATATGTCAAAATTACCATCCTGCTCACCGTGTTTATGTTGTATTTCAGAGCACTGAAAACTATGATCTAACAAATACTTGTTCAGATTTTTTGCTAACAATAATACATTTCTGGCTCCTATTGGCTATTGTGTGCCACACCTACTCTATGTCCACTTGTTATAAATGGAAACACTGTATCACACTTGGTACACTTAGTACAATGACACCCGGTGCATTTTTGTCAGATGGCACTTATGTCACTTCATTATGCACAAGGTGTCTTGTGGTGTTGGTGCCATGGGGTTTGGGAAATATTGGCGCTAGTTCTGGGAATGTCAGCCAGGATTGGTTCACATCCTGTTTTGAGCTTTGTGATTTGCACTTACTTTTGCTTTTTTTTTTTTTCTTTGTTTGTTGGTTTGTTTTCATTTGCTGTTTGGCTTTAGGCAACTGAAAAGTATTTGATCAAGTTTAAGCACGATAAGTACTTACTTTGTTTAAAGCACTAAAACTCTGCTTGGTTAGGTTTACTCACTGAAATTCTTGGTTAGGTTTAGGTGCTAAATGCTACTTTTTTTTTTTTTTTTAAACCACCTTTTGATTATTAGAATATAAAGTCACCACAAAGCCACCAGGTCACCTAAAACACTGAAGTAATGATCATTTTCATGGGAAACTGAGGAGTTAACTTTGTTTTCTTTTTCCATGTGAGCGAGCCAGACTGCTGTGGAGCACTGTGGCACCTGCTCGATGGGAGATTAACTGCCTTATTATCCAGACACTCCTTCTCATGTTGTGGAAGAAATCACTTCACTCATCAGCCCTCATTTTGCATCTTTATTTTGACAGCTTCCTGTGCAGCTCCAGCAGGAGGTCTGGTCATTATTTTGTACTTGTCGAGTAAAGTTAAGTGTCAGGCTCTCAGCTCTTTTGGTATTCATCCAACAGCCTCTGCACACCTCCTCCGGCTGTTGGTGTCAAACCTTGAGCTGTGTCTTGTGCTTTGTGTTTGTGTGAGGGTCTGTTTTTGTGCACATGTGCATGCCTGTGTATGTGTGTGTATAAGAAAATGAGGGAGATAAAGAGCTTATATTTATCCCAGGATTGAATGAGAAGCTATTTTGTTGCAGTCAGGGGCTTTGGGAGATGTTTGTGTACCTATTGTGAGTCTGTGTTTCTCTGTATTTGTGTACTCTCCAACTTTGTGTGTCTTCCTCTGTTTGGATGGAACAGATACTGGCAGTAATTGAGAGATAGTCTTCACTGATGTGTCATGTTGTTCTGCTGACACCTTATTAGCCTTTCTGTGCTTCAGTGGATCTATTTTTGTCAGAGCAGAAGATTCAGTGATGCTGATGCCTTTGAACACTCACTTAATATTTGCCACCTGTAGTGGGATACACCCCTCTTGCTGTTTTGCTGTGTTCATCGAGGAAGAGGTGACAGAAGTGAAATGGACAGATTTGCTTGTGGGAGCTGGCTGCAGCTGCTGAATCCTGTTTATCCGACTCTGTCCAAGGGCACCTCTGCTTAGAGTTCTGACTTTACAGTCCAAGAGAGAGAAGTAACAACCTCTGCAACTGCAAGAAACCTTCCTGCAAAAACTGAGACAAATAAATGAACATTAACAGTTCGATGACAGTTTACCATATGAAGGGTCGCCACAGCAGGAAGTGCCAGGGCTATCTGGTTAACAGCCACAGAAATTTCAAAATATGAGAGAAGTGGCTACTAGCTAATAAATAAGACAGCAATGGCATCACTCTCACAGATGGATAAAAATGCCTGGGCAGCTGTTAATAGAGCACTGCAGGGATGATATTATTATTGTTTTCCTAATTTCCAAGATCAACCTGGAAATTAGCATAGCAACAAAACAGGCAGTGGGGATTTTTCATCCATCCATCTTCTGCTCCTTATCCAAGGCTGGATTGTGGGGCCCAGACTCAAACTCATCCAGGAGCAGCAGAGAGATGTTATTTCTCCACCACGGGGGTTCATCCTGATAAGACGTGCTCAGAACACCTCACCCAGGAGGTTTTCAGCAGTCATCCTAGTAAGAAACCACCCAACAACTTTCTGAAACTTGTTGGCAAATCAAATATCGCATCATCTACAAGATCCTGCTTCTTTCATCCAAGGCCATTAACAACCTTGCTTCTCACTACCTTTCCGAGCTCCTTCATGCATATTTTCCCAGCCACACTCAGAGGTCCTCCTCCTACACCCAATTCACCGTTCCACCTGCTTGCTAGACCACCATGAGGTCAAGAGCCCTCAGTCACTCAGCCCCCCATCTTTGGAACTCTCTGCTCTAGGACTTACAAAATTCTGCTTCTCTTACCTCTTTCAAATCTCACCTAAAAACCCATCTGTGCAGTCAAGCTTACTCATTATAATGAGTAACTATTATTATTATTATTATTATTATTATTATTATTATTATTATTATTATTATTATTATTATTATTATTATTATTATTATTATCTCCTCCCAGATCTGGACCAGGGCATCACTGAGCTCCTGGACAGTCTGAGATGTAAGTTGTTGGCATCAGATGGACTGAAACATGATGTCCTAGAGGTGTTCTAAGGCTGTGTTCACACTGCAGCCTGAAGTGACCCAAATCCGATTTTTTTCGCCCTCGTGTGACCTGTATCCGATCTTTTCGTGCCAGTCTGAACAACACAGATCGGATTTTTTCAAATGCGACCCAGGCCACTTGGATATGTGGTCCTAAATCCGATACGTATCCGATCTTTTCAAATGCGACCTGAGTGTGTACGGCCAGGTCGCATTCATCCGACCTGCACGTCATTGATACTCGACAAACGTCACTATTCTGCGTCCCGTAACGCGGACACGGGAAGGAAAACATGTGTGACTTCCGCAAACATTGAGCGCGCTCGCTACATGTGACGTTATCGGGTCCTCTACTGCGCATGCGGGACACT
>JASGAU010383893.1:0-23900 GCA_030220045.1 Australoheros facetus
TTATTGTAGGGTCTTTACCCACAATACAAAGCGCCTTGAGGTGACTGTTTGTTGTGATTTGGCGCTATATAAATAAAATTGAATTGAATTGAATTGAATGTTCTCCTTCCATGACTCTTCTCTGTGGTCTTCCTCTTTTCCTCCTTCCTGGCAGTTCCATATTCAACAATATATTCACTATCCTTCATCTGCACACATCCAAACCATCTCAGCCTTGCTTCTCTAACTTTGTCTCCAAACCACTCAGCCTGAGTTGTCCCTCTGATATACTCATTGCTAATCCTATCTCTTCTGGTCACTCCCAATGAAAATGTTGACATCTTGAACTCAGCCTCCTGTCTTTTTGTCAGCGCCACTATCTCCAAATCATACGTCATAGCAGGTCTCATTACCATCTTTAAACCTTCCCCACTCTTGTAGCTATGCTTCTGTCACAAATCAGACCTGGCACTCACCTCCACCTGTTTCACCCCTGCCTGCACTCTCTTCTTCACCTCTCTTGTGTACTGTCTGTTGCTTTGGATGGTTGACTCCAGGTATTTGAACTAATCTACCTTCACTACCTCTGCTCCTTGCGTCTTCGCTCCTCACATGCTCCTTACTAATCCTCTGCACTTCACTGTCCTACTTTTTCTGTCATTTTTTCCATTCATGAGTTCCTCAAAGTACTCCCTCCATCTTCTCAGCACACGATCTTCACTCATAAGTACATTTCCATCTCTATCCTTAACCATCCTAACCTGCTGCTCATCCTTTCCAGCTCAATCTCTTTGTCTAGCCAATTGATACAAGTCATTTTCTGCTTCCTTAGTGTCCAACCTCAAATACAACTCATCATAAGCCCTTTCTTTTGTTTTTGCCACCTCTCTCTTTGCTCCCAGTACTCCTGTCTACTTTATTCATCTCCCTGAACATCCCACTTTTTCTTTGCAAACTTCTTCCTTTGAATACTTTCCTGCATTTCTTCAGTCAACAACAAAGTCTCTTTGTCTTCTTATACACCAAACACCTTCTTGGTAGTTTCCCTCCGTGCTACAGCTGTAGATCATCCGGGTCTCTGTTATTTTAGCCCGGTAGGCGGCGGTATTGCGAAACGCCGAAGAGGTAGGCAGGAAGAAAACAATTGTCCAGCCGAGCAGCTAATGCTAACGAGGCAAGCGTCAAGTAAGCGAGTTAGCCATGTAGCCAAGGCAACGAGGGATTGATAAAGGGGAACAAGTGGACTATATAAACCCAACTTTCCGGATCTGACATAGCGAAGGGGAACAATCTGGAAAGGTGCGCGGCAAAGCAGCGTTGTTAGTTGTGATAATTCGTTAATAACCAAAGGTAGTAAGAAGGCTCTGATAGCTTAGCTTATGTTAGCTTAGCTAATGTTAGCTAGCCAACATAAACCAACGGTATTTTAATCAAATTATGCTAGTTAGCTAAACTTACAGTAGTGTATTGTTTTCTGAGCGGGAGGCTTGTCATAGCTATCTATTTATTATTTAATATTCCGTTCTGATGGCAACAGTATACGCCCTGTGTTTACATGTTAATAAAGGCCCCTCAAATCTAGCTAACTTGCCAGGTATGAATTCCCCTGACTTTTAATTATAATAATAATATTGGGTCTCGTACATAAATGTAAATTTAAATTGTGAGCAAAACACTTTAAGTGACACGGGTGTCAGGTGTAACCTTTGATTTATGTTTGGAGTTATGTTTTTAATTGCAATGGAATTTTAGTGTTAATACTTTTTTTTAATATCATGGCGTTTAATCTAGTGAACCTACCAGAGGGCTCAACAGACACTAGGCTCACCTCATATTTAAACAAACCTGTGCAGACCCAACAACACAACAGTATTGTTTAAAGTTGAGCAACTCTGAAGCAAAGTTCATAGTTTGAGGGACAGGAAAGGATGTTAAGTGTCGCATTTTTAGGGTGTTGCTACACTTGAGAAAATGTCTTGACTTTTTTCTTCCTTTCCTTCCTGATGCATTGGAACAGATGCAGGCTGGTGACCCTGTGGTTGGTACCTCAATGGGAGTAGCTGGTGCTCAGAGTCGATCAGAGGATGAAGAGTCACTTGGAGTGAAAGACCTGAAAAGGACAGCAACACAAGCATTTGGCAGTGGTGTTCCCAAACGCAGAAGTTCATCCAGGTTTGATATCTACTCTTGTATATTAAATTATTCCAGTCCAGAGTGTTATTTCAGCATAGTCTGTGTAGTTTTGACAGGAGAACATGAACCTGTATTTGCTGTGCTGATACTGCTTCAGTACTGTGCTTAGTTTTTCTCTGGTGAATCTTTAAATACTTAAAGAATGGCTTTATTTCTGCAATTTCTTTAGGTCAATAAAAAGAAAAAAGTTTGACGATGAACTAGTGGAAAGCAGTCTTGTGAAGTCATCCAGTAGAGTCAAAGGTCCACCCGTAATGGAGCCTGTCCGTTGTTCGGGGAGTGAACCTTCATCAAGTGAGAAAAAAAAGGTAAATAATGCCAACAAATCCAGATTCTTGGGTGATCTCATGCTAAAGATGATACATGTGCATATCTTTTATGTGTCTTTGTTTTTTGTGCCTTTATGCTGGTTTGTCAGGTGACAAAATCAGGAGGCACACTCACGCCGCCTCTCACAATGGTAATAAACCCTGCACCTCTGACCAAAAGAGTAAAGAAAAGCAAGCAGCCTTTACATATTACTAAAGACTTGGGCAGATGGAAACCCACAGATGACCTGCTGCTTATAAATGCAGTGTTGCAGGTGAGCTACTAAAATTTTGAGTAGTGTCAAAACAGTTGTCCTTAATGAATGGATCTACTTTGTCAAATGACTTTCTTTGTCAATATATGAGCTAATGAGGATTAATTATTGGTCATACAAACCATCAACCTCATGTGTGGTGTTTTGTATTTATCTCTAGACCACTGACTTAACTTCTGTTCATCTGGGGGTCAAGTTCAGCTGTCGTTTCACTTTGCGTGAAATTAAAGAGAGGTGGTATGCTTTGCTGTACGATCCCGTCATCTCAAAGTAAGACACGGCAACTTCTCCCAGTCTTTTGTGTTTTCATATATAGCTTTTGTTGTTTACACTCTTGTGTTTGAATCATCTTTTAAGTAAATTCTTGGTTTTGTTTGTCTGTTTAGGCTGGCATGGCAGGCCATGCGGCAGCTTCACCCAGAAGCAATTGCAGCAATCCAAAGCAAAGCTCTCTTCAGTCAGGCTGAGGAGGCACAGCTGGCCAAGATTGGTTCAGTAAGTGATATTGAGGAGACTGGCATATTAGATTCAAAGTATTCCCAGTTACGATCAGTTTTTAATGTCTCAGAATTGAGAGCTTTCATCTAAAGAAAGTGATAGAAAAATAGCTGATTTGTAATATAGATGTTAAGCAACGGCTGGATTGAAATACAGACTGTATACACTGTCGTATTCACACACGATTTTGTGTTGTTTCTTTCGAAACAGACCAGCCAGCCTAAACTGGATGTGTTTCAGGACCTTTTAAGTAAGCACCCTGATGTCTTTCACCCATGTCGCACTCCCAAGAGCTTGCTGGTGCACTGGCAGCTGCTCAAACAGTACTACCTACTGGATGACCAGAGTGGTGAGTTCACTTTCCCAGAGCACCCACTGAAATTCCTATTCACAGCTTTGTTTTTGAGCAGCTGAAAACAATACAAGTTTAACTCATGTGAACTTCAGATATGTTTATCATCTTCGTTGGAGGATTTGCATTGTAAACATTTAATTGGAGGAGTGGAAGATGTTTGGACATAAGATATAATTTACTCCCAACAGCGGTTTAAATTGCAAATGCTACCATTATTTTTCTCTCTGTGCAACTGCTTAGAATTAACTTGAGTTACCTATTTGTTCTCTAAAATATGTACATGAGAGTAAAAACATCTTGACTGTTAGGAAGATGTTATTGCTGCTCTTTTATACTTTTGATTGTACAATAGTCTGGTTGACCTGACATTTAAGTTATATGGGAAGTGTTAATTTTGCCTAATGTGCCTAATGTTTTCCTAAATGATGGTGTAACAGCTTGCATTTACTGTGTTATTGACTCTGAGCGTGTTTTGCAGTACAGCCCCTCCCTAAAGGTGACCAAGTCCTCAACTTCTCCGATGCTGAGCAGATGGTTGATGATGTAAAATTAAAGTAAGTCAAACATTTATGTTTTTGCTGCTGGCAGCATTTCAGTTTGTAGTGAAGGATACTGCATGCATTATTTTCCATACTTTCCCCAAGGATTCTTCTTATAAATTGTTCTTTATTTTTGCACAGGGACAGCAGAGACGAAGTGCTGGAACATGGTAAGTCATGCAGCTATGATGTAGATTCAGTTAATCTTGTATAGCACACGTCATATTGCCTTTATTTATATAGCACATTAAAACAAGAGGAGAGAACAGTGGTCATTATGGGTGGTTGTGGATCAGGGGGTAGAGTGGGTTTTCTACTAAGGTCAGGGATTCAAAATGGTCGTATGTCAAATTGTCCTTTGACCCTGGATTGCCTCTAGTTCACCCACTGGAGTTTGAGTGTGTCTGTGATAGTTAGAAAGTGCTTAAAGGCATGGAGCAGCACTGTATGAATGCGTGTACAAATGTGTGAATGTGGCTTGTAAAGGAAAGCACTTTGAGTGCTCAGTTAGAGTAAAATGAAATGAAGAAATGTGCTAGATACACTGATCAAGCACAAGGTTATGACCACTAAGTGGTGAAGTGGATAACACTGATTATCTCTTCATCATGGCACCTGTTAGTATGTGGGATATATTAGGGAGCAAGTGAACATTTTGTCCTCAAAGTTGATGTTAGAAGCAGGAAAAATGGGCAAGTGTAAGGATTTGAGTGAGTTTGACAAGGGCCAAATTGTCGTGGCTAGACGACTGAGTCAGCGCATCTCCAAAGCTGCAGCTCTCGTGGGGTGTTTCCGGTCTACAGTGGTCAGTATCTATCAAAAGCGATCGAAGGAAGGAACAGTGGTGAACCAGCGACAGGATCATGAGTGGCTAAGGCTAATTGATGCACGTGTGGAGCAAAGGCTGGCCCATGTGGTCCAGTCCAATAGATGAGCTACTGTAGCTCAAATTGCCTAAAGTTAATGGTGGAATACACAGAGCATCACAATTTGTTGTCTATGGGGCTGCATAGCTGCTGACCCCTGTCCACTGCAGAAAGCACCAACAATGGGCATGTGAGCATAAGAACTGGACTACTGAGCAATGAATGGCCATGTGTGCACCGCTACCTGGGGCACACCTCACACTAAGATGCACTATGGGAAGAAGGCAAGCTGGTGGGGGCAGTGTGATGCTTTGGGCAATGTTCTGCTGGGAACCTTTGGGTCCTGCCATTCATGTAGATGTTACTTTGACACATACCACTTACCTAAACATTGTTGCAGACCATGTATACCCTTTCATGGAAACGGTATTGCCTGATGACTGTAGCCTCTTTCAGCAGAATAATGCGCTCTGCCACAAAGCAAAAATGGTTCAGGAATGGTTTGAGGAGCACAACAACAAGTTTGAGGGTTTGACTTGGCCCCCAAATTTCTCCGCATCTCAATCCAATCAAACATCTGTGGGATTTGCTGGACAAATAAGTCCAATCTATGGAAGCTCTGCCTCATAACTTACAGGACTTAAAGGATCTGTTGCTAACATCTTGGTGCAGATACCACAGCACACCTTCAGGGGTCTAGTGGAGTCCTCCATGGGTCAGGACTGTTTTGACAGCAAAAGGGGACCAACACAATATTAGGCAGATGCTCATAACATCATGCTTGATGTGTATATTTAAAGATATACCAGTCCAATTACCATTTACCAGCCCATTTAAAGTGTGAATGTAAACAGAATCTGATAATTTTTTTTTTTAGTAATGTAAGCTGAAGTTAAATTTCAGATCAGATGTAATTTGTTAAGGCCATGCAAGTACAGTAGTTCTTTATTGTAGCTGGGGTTTTTCTTTGTCAATTGTCTGGAATTAAAATATCTTAATATATTTGTCTCTGGATAACATGGAGTTGATATAACTTCTGATCATATCAATATTTGGATGAACTTCCTTCCTACTGAAACCAATGTGTGTATTTGAATGTCTGGACATTACTGTTTTCTGCCCAATGGTTCCTAAAAAGTGCATCATTACGATGAGTAGGCTTTGGATAAGAAACTGATGTCTAACAGTGATCCTGCTGTTAACATCAGTTTACTTCAATGTCATCTCTGTGAGTGATGACATTCAACTGCATTTACACTGCTGCGTCATGCTTGAGGTCCGGAGTGAGTCACTGAAAACTGACTCAGAGTGATCTGAGTTTCTCTCTGTGTTTACATACATTTCTCTACTGAAGCTGCTTTCTGAAATAGTTTTTGTTTGCTTGCATTTCTCCTTTCAGAGCTGATGATTTCAGATCGTCACCAGAAAAGAGAAATCAGACAGCTGGAGCAGGAGTTACCCCGTTGGCAGGTTCTTGTGGACAGCATCACAGGTACTTAAACTTTCATTTATAAAAGGCAAGTAAAAGCCTTTATGCCTGTTTTTGTTCTGAGGAATGCAGAATGGAATTTATTTGTGTGAATGTGTTGGGGNNNNTCAGGGATGAGCATGCCTGACTTTGACAACCAGACACTGGCAGCATTACGTGGAAGAATGGTACGCTACCTTATGAGATCACGAGAGGTAAGTAATCTTTCAGAAACCGTGGCTAAAGAGAAAAGATGCTTAAGTGGCATGTTAGAAAATGGAGAGAAACAGTAAAAATAATTTACTTGGGAATATTTATTTTCAGTATGATTCTAATTGTTTTCTTTGGTATTCATACAGATTACATTAGGTAGAGCAACCAAGGACAAACAGATCGATGTAGATCTGTCACTAGAGGGGCCTGCTTGGAAAATATCAAGAAAACAAGGTGATTTACCTCATTCATTCTCCTAAATTACACCAAAAAGTGTAAATTTTTATCATTTGCTGTTATTCACTGACAGCAGCTGGAGAAATAGAAAGGCCGGGGGTGACTGGGATGGACAGGATAAGAAATGAGTACGTCAGTGGGACAGTTCAGGTTGAGTTTGAAGACAAAGTTAGAGGCAAGGCTGCAGAGGGCTGTGGACAAGCGTCCACAAGCAATCTACAGAAATTCATGGCAGGTGGGAAATGTGGACAGTCAATACCGTGTGCATTGCATGCACTGCGCAGCCTGATGGTGTGTGACTGTGCAGAACACGTGTGTAAGGTGGAAAATTCTGTAGAGAGGTGGTGGACGTCCACATTCAGATGGTGGACAGTTGCAGAGAGTTGACGTACGGAACACGTGTTGTAGATGGCTGCATTGGTAGGACATACTGACGGCAGATGTAGTGGAGTGAACACGTCCATGCCAAAAAATTTATCACAGATAGAAGGCTGTGGAAGGGCTGCACCCAGTGTATTTTTACCATTTTTCTGAAACCGGTATTATGCACCCAATATTTGAAGGGTTCATCCTCCTGCACACAGCAATGTATACTTCTTGCTGCCCAGCATAAAGCTAGAATGTGACCACTAATAGGCCAGAAGGAAAAAGAATAAAATGCCCCATGCTAAAAGACAGAGAAAGAGAAGAAGTGTGTATGGTTCAGATGATGGTTGCTACACAGCCCTTGACATGGGCAGTATGAGAGGCTGATGAGGGTAACAACATGCTGAAGGTGAGAGCAAGCAAGCAGCTTTCTCAACTTCATTAAACATGTGCTCCTGTCCACTGTGTCCGCAGCAAAAAATAAGGCAGCATCTAACTTTTGAAAAGTCATTCTGTGGACACTGGCCGACGTCAGCTGAGCATTGCATAAAATTTCTGCGTTCTCCGCAGCTGATTTTACATCAGTGTGACACAGGTTTTAGGTTTCAGCTTCCAGGGTTGATAAACCTGTGACGTTAACAGAAATAAACTGCAGATCCTCAGTGATTTAGATGTACGTGACCTTTACTGTTTGTGTTGACAGGAATTATTAAATTGAAGAACAATGGAGACTTCTTCATTGCCAATGAGGGCAGGCGGCCTATTTACATAGATGGCAGACCGGTCCTGTCGGGCAACAAGTGGAAATTAAATAACAACTCAGTGGTGGAGGTGAGTGCTGGTTATTACCCAAGTTGTGTATTACTCATATTGAACTGCTGTTTAATATTTTATTCATGCTTAGTCAAAAATGTCCCCAAAAACCTGTCTGTTTCTTCAGATTGCAGGTCTTCGCTTCGTGTTTCTTATTAATCTGGAACTCATCTCTCTAATAAAAGCTGAAGCAGCTAAGATGACACAGCAGTGATCGCCAGCCGTGCAGCTGAAGAATCAGCCTGTGGCAGCAAGCGTGCCCGACCAGGCAGTCTGTGCTCAGCAGTGGTTACAGATGCTCTCATGAGGCACTGTAGTGCTTCCATGGAGATAGGACTGACAATGGCCTTTTCACCCTTCAGCCTGAAATGTGAATTTTACACAGGCTACAGCTAAATCCTGGAGCAAAACAGCAACAGGTTTTTCCTTGGTGTGTGGATATTTTATGTTGTATGTAATGTAGACACTCACAACAGAGCCTTGCTTTTTTCAGCTTTTCACAATGTTGTATTTAAATTCTGTAGTAAAACTTTTTCAAATTAATAAACTTGTATACACAACGTATGTCTTGATCTTGTCACTCCTTGTACTCTAATTTACTGTTTAAACATTAAATTTTGTATATTGCTAAAAAGCAGTAATGGAAAAAACTAATTTGGGGTGAAATCTGTCTGTAAATAAGCAGCTGATACAAAAACAATGGTAAACATTGAATATTGAGATTACACAAAAGGACTCAAGGTGTAAGTTGACTTTTGGCTAAAGATTATTTATATGTTAAATTAGACTTCTCAGAAATACAGTATGAACATTATAGCATACTAACTGAAAATAAACTGCTCCGTGTAAATCTCAGACACTGGAAGTGCTGAAGACCACTGGTGCTGTATGTTGAGCACAGCACCAGTGGTTGATAGTTCCTCTTAAAAAAGTCATGCATATCTTACACTGACTAAGAGTAAAACCGCATAGTTCCTCTTAGATTGAGTGCCTTTGAACTTATGCATAATAAACAATGTATCATCTGAACAGTATGGGGATGGGATGGGGAGATTGTGACAAAAATTATTTATGGCATTTTTCATTGCTTTTCCTGTAACAAGCAGCTGTGGTTAATTTCACTGCGTCATTTATTTGTTGAATAAGAGGTGCCCTGCTGTTATTTGCCCTGTTCTTCAAATATGGCTTAACTAATTAAACTTAATATGCTTTAATGGAGCTAAAATATTTCTATATTAATGCTCTCACAGCTAATTTGGCTCTTTATTATTCATTTATTAATCCTGGATGAAGTTATCTTGCATAACAATTAGTTGCTGCAGGCTGGAGTAGAGTCATTAACATTAGTCTCTGCTGCTGGGTTGTTTCTGGTGTTTGTTTACATGAAACTTAGTGTAGTGTTCACCATAAAGCTTCAGTGAATCTCATTGGCCAGGGAGTGACGCTGGTTGCATAACATGATTCATCAAACCGCCGGCACAGGTTTGAGCTTAAGAACATCCTGCTCTGATTTGTTGAAGATGAACTTGAAAGCATCATTAAAGAACCAGAAAATCCAGACTCCTGACAACATCAACATTACCAGTGCACCGAAGCGTGAAGACACGAGGAGAACATTTCACCATTAGATGGCACTAGAGAGCCAGGCAGGTAACAGACAGCAGGATCACTATTCTGGGTGATATTATGCACATATGTGACAGAATTTGCCTACAGAGAGATGAACACACTGTGCCCTCCTCTTTCACTTCCAATGAGAGAGTAAAATTCATACAAAATCTATATAAAATCCACAACTCTGTATGCTCGCATACACAATAATTAAGAACAAAGTGTATTAAATGTTTCCACCTAAACTGAACTCTATAGTAGGGATCTTTACAACTCCTGTAAATCAATATATTGCATCTAACAGCAACATACCATTACTATGATATTTAGGAAAAAAAAAACTCTCAAACAGATATTTATTTAAGGTGGGTGTGTAAAGTTTGAATGTAGCCTGATTGCTGGCTACAGAAGTGTACCAAATCCGTGCCTCACCGGGTTTGTCAAAAAGGCCTGGATTGACTGAAAAGGTCTGACTGCATATATCAGTACCCCAATACAAAATCTATAAATGTTTTACTGTTGGGATTTACAAGAGGGCCATGTGTGAAAATGTACGAGGGGATTATGAAAACACAGACAGCGCAGGCCACTAAATCTGCTGTTGACATAGCAACTCTGTCCTCAGGCCTGTTTTGACTGGATTTCTCAAACATGGCAAAGCTCACATACTGGCCAAGTTTAAACAAAGGAAACATTTCACACAAGAGTGGACGAATGTGGGCGCACGCGCTCTTGCTAAGTTCTTCCAAAATGTGTGTGATTGCAGGGTTTCTAAACTGTACGTGGAAATAAAAGAAACTAAATCAGAAGCAACTGCAGGTTTAACCTCGAAATGAAACGGAAAACAGTGAAAGGTCTGTAATAAAAGAGAAACATTATCTTGGTAAAATACATAAGAGAAGGAATTTTGTCTTCTGTAATATGAGAAACAGCCATTTCATTCACTTGTTGCTGCTGAGACTTAAAGAATAAAGATGTTTCATATCATTCAAGTGGGAAAGCTTTACACAAAAGGAAAAATCTAAATTACATGTCAGCACTTCTTGCCTTTGTAATAGACATTCTGGCTCTGTGAGTTTGGGCTCATTGTCATCGCTAAAGTACAAATTTGGGACCCATCAGCTACTTTCTGAGTTAGGATCTAAAAGTGCTGCATCTCTGTTTGTGCTGTAGTATCGCCACACACTTATTTACTGCATGTGTCGGTAGTTAATTGGGGCAATAATGCTTGCTGATAATAATTTTCTCACTGACTCTTGCCGAGAAGCCACTGAAGGAAAAGCATGTTTATCTAATATAATGTTAAAATGAGCAGACATGTTGTAAATGATCATTAATGATTAATCAAACCACTCACTATAAATCCCTTTTTTTTTTAGCAGAATATAAACAACCATTTCTGTGTTACCTACTGCAAGTGTGCCGTGCTTCAAGACTGATGAGCAAAGCTAAAAAGTGTTGTGTGGATTGAAAAAACAATACATTTGTTTAGTCGGGTGTTTGGAGCACCAGCCTTTATGGGTTACATTATTATATACATTATACTATAGTCTCAAAATGCCTCTCTAAATAGAGCTTTCATCTGAAACTTGGTGAGTATTCTTGTTCTCAGACACTAAGGGTGGGGCACAATAGTAAGGTAGACGACATTCACGCCCTCCTTGCTCCAGTGCATGCAGGTTGTTGGTTACTTCTGCTTCTGTTGCATTTGTTCAGGGTGTTGTCTGACCTTAGATTTATATTCTCTTGGTCTACCATAAGAATAAGCGCTACTCCATACTGTCCCCTTTGACCCTGTAAGTCACTTACGGTATGTAGCAAACTGTTCATCATGCATATTAGGTAAAATGCTGCCATAGATGTTATCACATTAATAACTGAATAATTAATACGCTAATAAATATTTTTTGTTTCATATTTTGCATCCAAAAAGAAAAGAAAAAATGTGACGAGGTGTAATAAAGGATATAAGCAGGGCGTTTTGTGTGTTATTTGTTAGACAGATTTAGTGGTTAGTAGGAATGATAAAAACCTTTAAGTACATCTCATGCAAACAGCTGTTTTCCTCATTACTCGGGGCGGATGAAGCAGGACCTGCGCTGTCAGAACAAGGCAGCTTTCGTGAACGTCCCTCGTTTACTGTGTGTGTGCATATGCGTGTGTGTGTGCGCGACGTCCAGAGATCAGCAGGGTAGCTGTCCTTCGTGCATCTTGAAGAACATCTGCACTCAGAAACACAAGAGAAGTGAGTACACTGTGGTTTGAACGAAGACCCAGGAACAAACTCTGAGGTTTCTTCGGTTGGTGAAGATTTTTTTAAAGGGTGGGTGGCGGGCTAAGGCAGGCTAAGAGCGGCATGCTCGCTAATTGAAATGTTAGCTAGGTTAGCCGTGAGGATGGTGATGAAGCGCAGTGCCAGCGTGTAAACATCGCCGAAGTGGCGGTCAAACGTGTAACTTTCTGCCTCTGTTGAATTCGTGAGGATTAATAGTGCTTCGGTTTGCTGTGAATATTGGTTAATATTAAAGACGCCAGGGAAGACAGTCGTTACTCTTTGAGGTTCAACGTGTCCGACGCTGCGAGGCACGTCCTGAACCTGCCCGACGACACACGGTGTGTTTACGGCGGGGACCCGGAGCTGCTGTCGCTCCACACTTTCCCATCCTGCCGCTCAGGAATTAGCTGTCAGTCAGAGATAGCAGCTGTTGTTCTATTATCAGTTCGTATTCTCAGCATTACTATAGTTTCAGCTACTTTCAGGCGTGTGTTTGCTCGTTTCAAATAATAATAATTATAATTATTATGAGGAGGAGGAGGATTCTGGTTGTTTTGACATGTTTGACCAAAGTGAAAAAGACTAATGAAATTTCCTGCGTATTTTATTTTTGTTTTAGTTTTGTAAATGCACAACGACCTTTTTAGTTTTTTTCCCCCTGAAGTTAGTTTTACTTACCCATTTAATTTACTTTTAGTAAATTACAGAAGCATTGTTCAGCAATAATCCAGTGTAAATATCGTATTAAAGAAAAGGGCAGGTAGTAAGTAAGGTTGCAATTTTACTTTTTCACTACTTAAGAACGTAGTGTTGTAAGTTACATGTAGCTCGAGTTACACCCATTTATAAAGTAATGTGTTAGACAAAAAGTGCAAAGTAAATATGACTGTGAGAGTTGGACTAAAAGTCTACCCTGAAAAGTCATGGTGGTAAATATATGAAGTGTTAGTGTTAGTGTTAGTGTGTGTCCATTGATAATACACTGCCAGGCTTGGGAAACGCCCTGCAGATATCACAGAAACAAAGTTACATTTTGTAACTCTTTACAAAATGTAGAGCCTGACAATTTTTTTTCATTCAGACACACGAAATATTAACAGATTTCCTTAACATTTGTTACGTTTCTTTCTTTATTTACTCTTTTCCACTCTGCTGGGATCAGATGGTTGTAGGGTGGCCTTTGGCTGAACTAACTGTGCAATAGCAACACTCATAACGTGGGTGAAGGGTGTTTTTCCTATCACTTCCTTTTTGAAATTTTCACTGATTAGCCATTATAAATGCTGATACCAGTTGGTCAGGCTCTAACAGGATGCATTTATTCATCCATCCTTTCACAAATCAGAGGTGCCATGAGCTCAGTAGGAGCTGCTTTGATGGGCTGTGCTGGATGAAATTGTGTAACGGCTGCTGGTTGAATTGTGGATGATAAATCACCATTCAGAAGTTTTTCCAGGCTCAAAGTTGACCTTTTGGGGTGTGACTACACACACAAAGAGTCTGTGATACTTTACTTAACAGGATGTTATGCATTTTCTTGTTACTCCTGGACTTTTGATGAACAAAAATTTATTTTAAGTTCGATTAAATTAACCTCCACTTAAACAGGTGGATTTTTTCTTTCACAGTCCTGTTGATTCTTCTTTGGTCGAAGGCCAAAACCGCTTTGGCTTTTTGGTGGGTGGCAACAAAAACCCTGTCATTTTGCGTTTATCAGATGTGATAGATGTGTTACAATATTGCTGCATGTAGCTCGAGTTACACCCATTCATAAAGTAATGCGTTAGCTAGAATCATGACAAAGTACAGCCAGAGGTAAAACCAGACCAAGAAAAAGCTTTTTCTGTAAGCCTGGTTTTATTACTCGTTTTCCATTGATGTGTGTTGTGGTGCAGTGCTCAGTTGTAACATCTGGCATTATCTCCAAAATTGATGGAGTCACATATAATTTTGTGATTCAGATGTTTTTTTGTTTTTTTTATGTGAATTTTGCAGTTGTAATTCTGAATGAGGCAGCTTGAGGTCATGACATTGTTTCCATTCAGTTCTGTGAACTCATGACTCAATGGTTGCACAATGCAGCTAAACAAAAAAAAAAAAACTAAAACTAAAAAAGTTGAAATGTAGTGTGATTCAGAATTTTTTAGCTGCTGGTAATCGTGCTGCTTCAGTGAAAGCTGACAAAGATAACTCAGCGTAATCTTTATGGCCGCACCACACTGTGATAAGATAGATAGGGTAATCACCAGATAAAGGACAGCTCCTTCATATAATATTTGCAATTTTATGAGTGATCTGTAAGTATGGTTTTGCAGCGTTTATAGTTCTGGATTTGGGATTGTTCTTTGGATTCCAAATCTTTTATTCCTCTAGTCAGTTATTCACAGACCTTTCTAAAGCTTACAAGCATTTGGCCGGTTCACGGGAGATGCCATACCGAGTGATAACTTGTTTCTTTATTGCTTAAATATTGAGACATTGAAGACAAAGTCCTGCTGAGTTACTTTTCCACAGAATGGGAGTATGTTTCATTTAGTTTTTTATTGTGTGCTGGACAATTGCAAGAGTGAGTTGAACCCTTGGCCACGGCCTTCTCCTCCTCCTCGTTCACTCCCCCTCAGCTGGTTGGCTCTTTTTGTGAAGGCTGAATAACAGCTTGTTGGTCATTTCTTTGAAACTCATTGGCTGTAAATGTAGAGAAAGTTTGTGGTTTGTTGAGGAGTGCAGCAGCAATGAATTGTACAAGTAAAAATTGGAAACAATATTGCCTTGTTTCACATTACTGACATTTTTAGAAGTGCATTTTATTGTCCCACAGTCCTGCTCACTAAGTCTGGATGGGAAATAATCTTTAGATACCAGATGATGTTTATGTGCTTGTTTTTTTTGTTTGTTTGATTTCTTCCCAGAACATCAGTGCAATGCTGCTTCTCAGACGCTGCCACAGACTGACTCCATTTGGCCCTCTCAGCGTTCAAAGGTACATTAATGTAATAACATGATCATTTGTAGTACATGTTTTTCCCCTGTATTTGATATATTTTACTTGATTTTTTTACTTGAAGTGCATAATTTCAATTTTAGTCTAAACTAAAGGTGGGACTTTAATAATGAGGTATATTGGTAATAATGATTTAATAATCAGTGTGGCTACATCTATCTTTCATATACATCCTACCTAGTCTAGGCAATGTGAAAAGAAGACAGAGCAATTGTATATATTATAAATCATACTCATAAATCTTATACATGCAAGATAAAACAAGGAAATAAAACTCACAAAGATAATGCCAGACTTTCTTGTCATTTTTTAAAGGGGTCTCGAGCAACAGTTCTCCAGACTTTCTGCAGGCCTTTCAGAGTTTTTCTTTGGACATTGGCTGCTTTTTCAGAGAAATGTTTTCGTTAACTCTGACCTATGAATCATTCAAGCATAAAAAAGGCAACTAACTCAAGGGATGAACCAGTGTTGTGTCTACACATAACAGACAACCAAAGAACCAATTTTAAACTGTATCTTTAGACACTTTGTTACTTGCAGTCTGTCACAAAAACACAAATATCAAAAATATCAAAGATAACACAATCGGCATAAAGTAGTATTTTTGCCCAAACAAGGTGATTCCCAAAGAGCTATTAGCTGAAAACATGGTATGTCTCAGCCTGCTGTATGTTGTAGCCTTAAAAAATTGAGGAAACTGGAGAACTAGAGGACAAAAGAAGTGGCAGGCCTACAAAAAAAAAGTCTGCAACAGATGAACAGTGTCTGACAGTCATGTCTGTAAGAATTTGGAAAGAAATCCAGCAAAGACCCGACACAGAAACTGAGCGATGGATCTGGCCCTTCAGTTGATCCATCTACTGTTCACTGAAGTCTCATCAGAAATGGTCTGGAAGGGAAGTGAAGGAAGGAAAATGGGAATTCCAAATTACACAAGAACTGGACTAAAAATCAGTGGCAACCGGTCTTATGTAGTGAAGAATCCAAATCTGAAATTTTTTATTCAAATCATTGTTAATATCTACAGCAGAGGTCAGGAGAGAGGTACAACAGCAAGTGTCTACAAGCCATCTGTCATGTGTGAATAATAAGCCAGTGCAGCCCCCAGTTTACTCAACAAAAAGACTGATAACACTATAACATTGGCAGACTTTCTATTGCAGTGATACCTGCAGCAAGCAGGGGCAAGTGTAAAGGGGGGCATGGGGTGTACTAGGCTGTGTTTATTTCAGGGTTTTAGTAACATTATTTAGCAGATTTATAAATAAATTAGATTAATTAAATTCTATTAATATTTTAAAAATATTAATAGAATAAAAATAAAATAAAATGAGCTTTAAATGTCCTTCAAGAAGCCTGGAGGACTATTCCTGAAGACTGCTTAATTAAATTACAGAAAGCTGCCTCAGTGAGTTCAGGCTGTACAGAAGAATAAAGATGGTCACACCAAATATTAACTTTCAAGCTTGTTAGAATTGTAAGAACTCTGTTTTAGCCTCATATACTGTATGTTTGCACATGTTTCAGTAAATTGCTGCAGCCTTTTTTTTTTTTTTTAGCAAAATATAAAGAAATGAGGGATGGCTCAAGACTTATACAGTATGTACAGTACTGTAGGCCAGTCTGATCTATGTGGAAGTTGCATTTCAATTTCCTTAGATATCAGGTGGCCCCTGTAGTTGCATCGTTTGCAGTTCGTCTCAGCAGCAGCAGCAGCAACGAGCAGAGATTTCACCAGCATGGCTTCAGTTGGACACGTGCCCTGGCAGGGATACTGGCTGGTACAGGGGTTGTACTGGCATATGGTCTACACCACCACAAGGTTAGAAAGATCTGTCCATGTTTAATTTGTTGTGCAAAGTTTAATGCAATTTTTTTTTGTACCTTGGCTAAATTATGCCAGTTAAATACATTTTTAACTGCAACAAAAAGCAACATTTGAAATCACACACTGTCTCATCAAGAAATTTGTTCTGTCAGTTATTAATGCAGTAAGGCTGCAGACTGTGACTTTAAAAAGCTTCTTGTTGTTGTGGTAGACATTAAACGCATAGACAATAAGTCAGTGGGTCAGTGCCACCAAACAATAGTCAATAGCAGAATAAGCTGTTTGGCACTGACAGAGAAGATTTGGCAAGTTTTCCATGGGCACATCCCACATACTCAACTCTGCATGGCTCCATTTAAGTGGAAATAAATAAGTAATCCAGTGGTATAAGAGTTATTGCCAAGGAGCATTGTTACAACAAAGACTTAAAAACCAAGCACAAATTTCTTTGCTTACAGAATCACAGCACCAACAGGATTATTTGCAACAGTACTGACATACTTAAATATCAACTGATGCCTTTCCCAGCAGAAGAGTTTCCAAAGCTACACTTAATGAGGCTCACATGCTAGCAGGCAGTGCTAACTCTCAGGGAGCTGCCTGCTGTCTGTGTTTACTTAAAACTAATGCCACATGATTTTGTGTTAAGGTAGTAAGCACCAATATTTTGATAGAAGCTGATGCTGCCTCTCTTTCTGTGCAGGCTGAGCAGGCAGATGTTAGAGATCAGACTGTACAGATGAGGTCCTCTCTTCCTGTCATCAGCCAGGCGGAAGTTGCAAAGCACCGCTCCCTGAAAGATGGCGTGTGGGTCACTTACAAAGGTGGTGTCTATAACATTACCGAGTTTGTGGCCATGCACCCCGGTGGGGATAAAATCATGCTGGCAGCAGGCGGTGCCCTTGAGCCCTTCTGGGCACTTTATGCGGTACATAATCAGGACCATGTGCTGGAAATGCTCTCTTTGTATAAGGTGAGAAGCCTGCGTGTTTCTGTTGATGATTTAACTAAAGTACTGTTAAATAGTAAGGTCTTAAAATATTGGTGACTACAGTCTGTTATTCAGTAACAAAGAATCAGGTTCAGCTGTGTCAGCACTATGTCAGGGTTCAACATAACCGGCCCTATAGTAATTACGCTAAAAGAGGCCACGAGGTGTATGTATTTCAGAGTTTTAGCAACTCTGTGGAACATTGCTATTCACAGAATATTAACAGTGGGGTCACTCAGTAAACACCATTTTCCACTGAATATTCTTATTTGTGGAACACGTTTGTATCAAACTGGACACTACGCAGTACAGCTGTATGGATCTTTGCACTTAAACCAAACTGCAGGCCTCAACACATGTCGGCCTTCACCAACTTTCATTTGAAATCACCACCGACACCCACTAGGAAGCTTCACCTCACAGAGCTCTGTTTATTTTAAGAATGGTTCTCATTCAATCCATTAAATACTTACTTATTGCACATCATTTGAATTTATCCTTAAATGAACTTTTTAATTTATGCAGTTTGTCTGGCACTTGGTCAGTGCAGACACACATGAAAAGGTCTACTGCACTCTATACTTAGGAAAATCTCACAGCTGTAAGCTGAATACTGGCACTCCCTCAAGTGGTCAGTGAGGAAAAATCTGGCTGATGTTTTTCTAAGCTTAAAGTAGGCTGCATGAGATGAAGAGAAAAATTCAGTTGCAATGCTGTAGCTTTGGTCCCATGTGGTCTAATAAAATCTTTGTGTCTGTGGCTGATACAAGATTGGTGAGCTAAATGCAGAAGACCTGAAGAAGCAACGTGATGTTAAATCCTCAGACCCATACTCTTCTGACCCTGAGCGCCACCCTGTCCTGCGTCCCAACAGTCTCAAGCCCTTCACAGCTGAACCACCACCTGAACTCCTCTCTGACAGCTACATCACACCCTCTGTTTTTTTCTTTAAAAGAAACCACCTGCCAGTTCCTCAGGTGGACCCAGCCTCATATCGGCTACATGTGGAGGGACTACCTGGAGGAGTGCTGACACTGTCTTTAGAAGACTTGAAGACTCGATTCCCCAAACACACAGTGACTGCTACACTGCAGTGTGCAGGTAATCGCCGAAGTGAGATGAATAAGGTCAGGCAGGTAAAGGGACTGAACTGGGGCATTGCTGCCATCGGCAATGCGACATGGAGCGGGGCCAAACTCAGGGATGTCCTGCTGGCTGCAGGTTACGGGCCAGATGTGACTCAGTGGGCTCGCCATGTACAGTTTGAAGGACTGGATAAAGATATAACAGGGACTGCCTACGGTGCTTCAATCCCTTTAGGCAAGGCAGTTAGCGAGGATGGTGATGTGCTTCTGGCCTATGAAATGAATGGTGAGGATATTCCGGCTGACCATGGCTTCCCTGTTCGTGTGGTGGTACCAGGTATAGTGGGCGCACGCAATGTGAAATGGCTGGGTAAAATCACAGTCAGCGCAGAGGAAAGCAGCAGCCACTGGCAGCAGAACGATTACAAAGGCTTCTCACCTGGAACAGACTGGGACACAGTGGACTACAAATCTGCTCCAGCCATCCAAGAGCTGCCTGTTCAGTCTGCTATCACCACACCTGCAGAAGGCACCGTGATTGATCGCAGTGCAGAAATGCTGACGGTGAAGGGCTACGCTTGGAGCGGCGGGGGTAGAGAGGTGATACGCGTAGATGTTTCCCTGGATGGAGGAAAGACGTGGCAGGTGGCCCAGCTGAAGAGCAGTGACAAGGAAGAAGATCCTCAGCCACCTCCTCCACTGGGACGAGCCTGGGCGTGGAAACTGTGGGAGATAACGGTTCCTCTCCCTCCTGAGTCCCAAGATCTGGAGATAATTTGCAAGGCAGTCGACAACAGTTACAATATGCAGCCGGACACATTTGCTCCTATCTGGAATCTCAGGGGTGTGCTGAGTAACGCCTGGCACAGAGTGAAAGTGAAGATCAGCGAGGATAACGGCGAGGAATAGACTCAGAAATCAAAAGGTAAAACTGAGTCAGAGTGAGCTATTTTTTAAATTATTAAATTTGTGTCATGGACTCAGCAAAATGTATGCACAAACAGGGAAAAGCTCCATAGGTAAATAACCCTATATTTTGAAGTATTTTGCCATTGAGCTCAGAAAGATTTGCAGCAGTACAAACAGATGATGAAACTCAAGGCTGGGAAAAGCCAAATTAAACTGTGTCTGGTTGTGTCTTCTTATTAGTCTCGTTCTCTTTTCTTCAACAAAACTGTGGTTCAATTTCATTCTGAATCTCTGTGATTTATAAAGATGAAACATTTATTTTTGTAATCTGTATTTATAACACTGCCGATAAGAATAGTTCGTTAAAAGGGTTGTATTCACAATGTGATTATTGCACCGCAGAATGTAAAAGATTAATTTTTTATAATGACTTCTAGATGAAATGAAGTTGAGCTGTTGATTAAGTATTGAATTGTTTTTAATTAAGGGTAGTGATACTGAGTGTAGTGTTCAGTTAGAGAGGACTGGCATCAGCCTGCAGTGTTTAAACATTGATCATTTCTTTATCTTTGTTGACCAAGGTCCAGTTTTTTTGTTTGTTTGTTTGTTTGAGAACTTTTAGTAACTCCAAGAAGTTCTGCCTGTAGTAATCATCTTGTGGTTGAAATCAATGACACATGAATCAATGTTTGCCTTAAGATAGCCCATCAGTGGTGGACTGTGGCTCTTTGTGTACTAATCAGGTGGCGGGCCTGCCCTCTACTGTTTCAGAGGAGATATGAAATACAAAAACACAGTGTGAAATTCCAGTTGAAGTCCAGCTTTGTATGCTACAACACTACAGTGCGACAGAGGTTGTTTGATATGCTTTTACCCCACTGATCGCCTGGTGTCCCCGTGCTCACTGGTGTAAGGAGAGTCCAGAAAAAAAAACATGGTGGGAAGTGAGTGCTGATTCCTTACATGGGGAGAGGAGGAGTGAATAATAGGAATAATAATAATAGTAGGAATAATAAAACAACAACAGTGTGTTTGATGAAACATTTGGCATTTGTTTGAAATGAGGAAACTGCAGGTTTTAGTTTTATTAGCAGGTGGCCGGTGCATTCACACGTGGATTACATTTAAGTGTGAGAATCATAAAATGCATTTAATTGCTGATGATAAATAAAGACCTAAAATAAAGACACTGGGTGAACTCTGATTCATTTGTTGCTCACTGACATCAATGCTGTCAGATATCAGCTTGTAGCAGTTAATTATTTGCTGTGTTGTTTGTTTTTTCAAATTGATGCACAGGAAATAATGATGTCATATTCAGCAGTGTCAAACAGGTAAACGCATTCACTCTGTGAAACACAAAACACCAGCAAACAAAATGAAGAATCTCACCACCTGTGAGACACATGCAGCTCTGCTGTGTGTTTGCTTTAGATAACTGCCTGCCTGCCTGCCTGTGTGTGTGTTTTATGATACCAAAGTCAGCCTGATCCAGAAAAAAAAAACATTGTACTTTCACATCTTGCTGTTTCCTGCTTTTTGTTCCCTTTTTTTCCTTAATTTGAGTGATGCTGTAAATGTCACAGTGGTGACAAAGGCAGTGGACATGAAGCATGATGCTGACTCCTGAGGTTTACTGCTAAGTCAGCAAATACTGAAAACTGTGTCACATTAGTGTAACTGGTAATATTTTCCCAGTATGATGAACGTGAACAAAGTCTGCAAGATTTATTTTTCTTAAGGGAAAAAAGGAAACAGTTTTGGGGTTTTTTTTGCTGTAAAATAAATTCTTGTTAGCTTAGTGCCACTATATAAATCAGTACTAGAACCTAACAATAATGGGCAAAGTCACATCACATTATAAAAGTTACTACTTAACCCCTTGAAAAATGTGGATTCAGGCTCCTCGTTAGTATAACAGACTCTCTGTGTGGTACCTCTGAGTGCCAACCATGCACTCACATCTTGAGACCAGCTGTTTTACTGGCTTCTGTAACATTTAAACCACTTCAGCACACCGCAGTCTATTGCGATCATATGTCAGACTTTTCAGTAATTCATATTATGAGCCAGCATCAGTCTTTATAATTCATTTTTACAGGTTTGAGTGAAATCAGAGCAACTCCCAACTTAGCTAAACTGATTAAAAATACGACTGCTGCTGAGCTCACGTAAGTGGAAACAAGAAGGAATAAAAATTTGGTTGACTATGCAAAATCCCAAATTGTCCTCTCTTGATAGAAATAGTAACATGATGATGGGGAAATCTGACCAGTGTGAATAATTCACATTGGCACGCAACACGCACCACATCCAGTTCTTAATAGCGTCATTAGTCATCAGGAGATAATCTGCTTTCCATCTCAAACTTAATTATTTAAAAACCAGAGACTTCACACGCACACACAAGTACCCTCAAACAGTATAGACACTGTAGAATAACACCTGCCAGCAATAGTTTTGAGAAGTTGTGTGCTTCTGAGATAAAACGTGCTTTTTCTTGTGGATTTTGATGTACTGAATCCAAATATGACAAAATATGTGACTGGCTTCAGTTTCCAAGATATATTTTACATGTTGCAGTTGTGTATAATGTTCAGATTAGTTGAGTTTAAATAATAAATTGTAAGCTTATTACTTCTCATCTTTTCTCATTTGATATACCTTTCTTCACCTTTGCTCATTTAAAAATCAGAGGTTATTCCACCTCAATTCACCAAAACTGTACTCAGTTTATTTAGAGACCAGCTGGCCAGGTCAAGATGCTGTGTGTAGGTGTTTGATTATGGAGAAACACCAGTTTTGTCAATTACCCGGAATATTGTGACATGTAGATATGCTGTTTGCATCACTTTGCTACATGTCTGTCTATAGATGTCCACAGTCAGACTTATTTAATTATTTAACCATGTTTAGGCACCAAGAGAGGAACTGCAAACGTTCTGCATGTCACTTGTGCAAGTTCTATGAGTCACAGTACTTTCAACAGCACACTGTGAAAGAAAATTGAAAACTGTACTTGCTTATTTAAATAACCAATGTGAAGCATCTCCCATAAACACTCCATAAACATCTGGGAACTGCGGAGACCAGCTGCTGGACTTTTGGGAGAGAAATGTTCTGCTGTCGTCTGATGAAGGATTCTAGCTGCTCAGCCGTCCCGGGTCTTCTTTGTCATATTTTTTGTTTCAAGATGCTTCAAATATCTTCAGTTGGTGAGATCTCTTCTACTGTGAAGCCATACTGTTGTTGGTTTAACATTGTCTTGTTGAAATTTGCAAGGGTCTTCCCTGAAAATCATGATCTGGATCGGAGCATGTGTTGCTCTAAATCTGTAGATACCTTTCAGCATTGATGGTGCGTTTCCAGATGTGCAAGCTGCCAATTCCATAGGCACTAATGCATCCCCATACCATCAGAGATTAAGGCTTTCAAAATGATTACTGATAACAAGTCAAACGTCCCTCTTCTTTTGAGATGTGTTGCTGCCCTTAAATTCAAATTGAGCTAATATTTTTCATGGATTTCCAAATCATCGCATTCTGTTTTTATTTACATTTTACACAGCATCCAAACGTTTTCAAAATTGAAGTTGTACAAAATAAATTAAAATGGAAAAATACAAACAGCAAAGTGAAATGAATAGAAATCCAAACCTTGGATAAAAGTAAATTATAAGTAATGATTAAAGACAGTCTTACTGAGGAGAATCACAAAACTAAATTCAGGTCACCGAACTCTTCTTACCAAATCTCCATCAGTGCATGGATGGGTAACTTTTTCATTTGTCATTTGTAAAGATAATTGACCCAGGTATTACAGGTATAGGGATGACAGGAATGTGAAAACAAGAGGGCGGGGCAAATCTCGTGGTTTAGGTCCATAACTGAACTCCACTGCTGTGTTAACTCCAATGGGATGAACAACTCTGCTGTGATTCTGGAGGAGAATATATCAATGTTATAGTGTCCAGGGAGAGTGACCTCTCTCCACTGGCTTGTAAAAAATACCAAACTAAAGCCACACTACTGTAGGCGTTACTACAGTGAGTGTGTGTGTGTGTGTGTGTGTGTGTGTGTGTGTGTAGGTG
>JASGAU010383896.1:0-15939 GCA_030220045.1 Australoheros facetus
TTTTTCACACAGGGCCATGATGGTTTGGATTTTTTTTCACCTTTTACTAATAAACACCTTCATTTACAACTTGCATTTTGTGTTTACTTGTGTTGTCCTTGACTATTGTTTAAATTGGTTTGATGTTCTGAAACACGTAAGTGTGACAAACATGCAAAAAAACAGGAAATGAGGAAGGGGGCAAACACTTTTTCACACCACTGTATATATAGATTTTTATATATATATATATATATATATATATATATATAAATAGTGGAATAATTTCAGAATAATGTTCCTTAGTGTAAAATCGCCAAAGCTTTGATAATATCATGTACTGTAGATGATATATTCAAAGGATTCCAGGACTCTGGAAAAATCTCTGCTCAGAGGACAAGATTGAAAGGTTTAAACTCAGTTCTGGACGCCTGTGATCTTCAGGCCCTCGGGTGGACTGCACTAAAAACAGGCCTGATTCTCTCATGGAAATCACTGCATGGGTTCAGGAACACTTCCAGGAATCACTGTGAATATAGCAATTTGCTTCCACAAATACAGCCTGTTGTAGTCACTCCTATTTTAGCCTTTTTTTTCTTTTTCTTTTTTACCTTTTCAACTTTTTTCCTATTGTCTTTTAAGTTTTGTCCTTCTCAAATATGCTGGTTGAAAGAGTTTTCACCTTTTTCCTTGAGGTTGGAATACTTTTTTCTTTTGGACAGTGGAGTGCAGTGGAACACCTTCATGCTGCTTGCATTATTTTACTCCATTCCTGAAATCGGGACAAACACATACAGAGGATGCAGAGGTGGACAGGAGGAGAGGAAAAGAGAGATGCAGGGAGACAGTGGAGAATTTAGGAGAAACAGATTTATAAGCCGTGTCGCCCCTTTCTCATCATGTGGCACATACAGTCAGTGGCCCAAAGTCAAAAGGAGTACTAGGAATGTAGTGTTTCACAGAGACATGGCTGTACTCCCATGAGAGCATGTTCATAGAGGGCTTTTATACCGTTCAGGCCAACAGAGACGGCACCACTACCAGTAAGCGGGAAGGAGGGGGGTTTGCCATTCTTGTTTATAACAGCTGATACACATCAACATCAAAGAGTACATTTGTTTCCCAGGTAGTGAACCATGTGATACACCCTGTGAGTTTTTGCATGTCAACATAGTGGCTATATATGTTCCTCCCTCTGCTAGCCCCACACAATCCACTCTGTCATAGCCTGGTTGCAGACACAGCACCCGAGTGCAATTGTAAAATGTTTCAGTTTAAGCATCATTTCTATGTTTTTTATGTCCTGATGTGAATTGAATATGAGTTTATGAGGTTTGAAATTTATTGCATTTAGTTTTCATTTACAGTTTACATAACTTTTTTGGAACTGGGATTGTAAACAGTGCCGATATCCACTGGCTCTACTGGAAGTCTCAAAAAAACTTGCCACTAGAGGATACGTCAGCAGACTACCTGATGATTTATGGAATTAAGCACCACATATTTTGACCTACAGGTGGTTGATGGGTTTTTGACATTTCTGTGAAATCAGGGATTCGTCTTTAGTCACTGTGACAAATTGGCGTCTGCTTGATTCATTTTGACATTTTTTTCAAGTGTCCCAATAATCTCTTTATCTGCCTTTATTGATCTGCTCTCTTTTCAGACATTCAACTGTCCATCGTGTCACAGTGTGTTCTGCGTGGAGTGTGATCTCTTCATCCACGAGTCTCTGCACTGCTGTCCCTGCTGTATTCACAGTCAGACTGCTCCCTGAAGCTCAGACAGAAAACAGATTCTGTTTACATCGAGCCTTCATATCTGTGCCATCAGTCATAGATAGGATGAAAATGAGGCATGCATGCTTTTCTGTACAAATGATTCCTATGGAGCTTATCATTGAAAGCTTTATATCTGAAGACCGGCACAAAATATGGGATCATTTTAGTTGGTCCATTATTTGAGGTGAGGGGTGCTGCGATGGACCAAAGCTCCTGTAATTGTCTGAGCTGCTGCATTGTTTTCCTTTTGTCGTAAAGCCCATCACTGTATTATATGTAAGAAATCATTTGTGTGCATTGTGAGAACATGGTTCTGTACTATAGTTCTGTGACATGATAGCTAAACTTAAAGCAGGTGTAGGCTGTATAGTTTGGATTTAGGGGCTTCACCCACCCCTCAGTCATTTAGCTTTTTACATATTCCAGTAAAATGTAGGACTGACTTTGACTCACTATTTTTAAATGTGACAACTTTTCGGCTAAATGAATAAAATATATTTTTTACCAGTGGAGTTATTCCTAACAGTACAGAGAAGGATGCTGTTAATAGTGCTGTGAATAATAAAGGGTCCCTCCACAAGGTGGCAATGATGTAATGATAAGACGTTTCGCTGTCAGAAAGAAAAAGAAGTCGTCACTTCCGACGCTTCTGTAATCTGCGGGCGGGAAGCTGCTTCGTGGGTCTTCGTCCACGATGTCCCGCATATTGAACGGAATCGTTGCGGTGTGCCCGGATCTGGGAATCGGGAACAATGGAAACCTGCCCTGGCACCCTGTCAGGCTCAGGTGGGTCACTTTGCTCGTGCCAAAAAGTGATTTCTGAGTTTTGTGTTTTTAATATGAATATCTCTGCTTGTATGGGCAACCGGGCTGCGGCCAACAGGGCTTTACGAAAGGGCTAATGTTAAATAAAGAAATGAGCTGCTGTATCTTCATGACTGCCTGCTCGGTTCTGATTATCAGTCCTGTCCTTTCTGGCCACTGAAAATATCTTCATAAAACCGTGTGTGGTCATTTCTGCTGCCCGCTTATCCACAGCTCTATTGAGAAATACATTTTAATGCCAGTGCTCAAAGTCCACCTGTCAGTGCCAAAAACTGACTGCAGCTTGAGATGGGAACGCTAATTCTGGCGCAAAATGACTTGATATGATTCATGAGAGGGATGGTTGACAGATTTTTTTGTTTGTTTTCGCAAATACCCTTCGGGCAGGCTAAGAAGTGCCATCCTGCGTAAAAACTGCTGGCGCAGGGAGGAGGACATCTCTGCTCTAACTCCTGTGTTCTTGTTTTACAGTAAGGAATTTGTGCATTTCCGGAAGATGACATCAACTCCATCTGTGAAAGGTAACTCATATCTGCCTGGTTTTTATCACAGCTTCAAAGGTTCAGCGGTTAAAGGTTCATGAGTCACACAAGTTAAACATGACCAGAAGTCAGGAGTGTGCTGCTCCTGTCAAAAGACCGGGCTTTCTATTAGCAAAATGTGTGTATTTAAGACAATGGTACGCATCAAAACGTTATCAATGCAAGAGTATCATAGCACACTTTAATTTGACAGATTATATAATTAAATGTATAATCATAACCCAACCCATAATTCGTGTTGTGTGTAAAGTCAAAAGTTGGTTTAGCAACAGTGTCAGTTTGACACACAGTACATGCTAAAACAGGTATTAATTCATGAATTAATTCAAAACTTGCTGTCCTGCAGGCAAGCAGAATGTGGTGATCATGGGCAGGAAGACGTGGTATTCCATCCCAGAGAAGAACAGACCTCTAAACAACAGAATCAACATTGTCCTCAGCAGGGATTGCAAGTATGTGGCACACAGTGAGTGTTCCTTCAGTGTATACCACTGCCATGTTTTACCATAAAGCCCAGTTTACATTGCTGCATTGAATCCCCACTGGAAATACACCGATGTGGGTAATTGTTCCATTACCTGGTGTGATTGCATTACTCTGCCATGAAAAGTGGAACCGAGCTGCTCATGTTGGATAAGAAGTCTAACGTTACTTTAACCAAAGAGAAGACAAAGAGAAGACTTCAGAACTGATTTTCTCTATATGTTTTTTCAGCTATGAAAATGACAAAAAAAAATAGTGTGATTACACTGGCAGAACACTAACTGTGACATTAGCAAGCTAGAGCCTATTTATGTCATGGAGTCATTACTCTTGTGCTAACAGACCTGTGTTGGTGCAGCGTGCCGGTAAATGTATGGAAGGTGAACATCAGCTATGACATTAACATCATAATACAAATAAAGCATTACACACAGCAGCTGGCGTACAGGTCTTGTGAACAGATTGTGTTGTAAAGTTCTGCTTGTATCCAAACAGAGCATCAATATTTCAAGCCTCAGAGTTGAGTTTAGAGGTTAATCTGGAAACAGTTTTGACCCAAGTGTTATACAAGTACCAGTCCATTTTAAATTTTTTTGTTTGTTTGTTTTGTAAAAACCTCAAATTTTAAATATTTTTAGGTACTCTTAGTAAACATGAAGGTGTATTGTAGTTTGCCCCAAACATGGGCCCTGCATTGTAACATTTTATAATTCCTGTTGTGAAAGAATCCAAAATATGATTTGGTCCTAAACCAAGTGGCATGGTTTGTTCAACCCAAATCTCTACAAGAGAGTTGCAAAATTAGAAAGAATCATAGAGCCACAATCAACACATTCATGTGATGTATGGCAGTTTGGGAAAACAAAAGGATTTGTCACTTAATAGTATATTACTCTTTGAAATATAACTTTGCATTAAGTATTGCCCTGTTGTAACTGACGTGCTGTAATTGGCCATTTTGGCCCAGAATGCCTCCTGCAGGAGCACACTACTTGGCGTCAGACTTCAGTTCAGCTCTCCGGCTGGTCGACACAGAACTGGCTGAGCAGGCTGACCAGGTCTGGGTTATAGGAGGAAGCTCTCTCTACAAGGTACCTGCATTTTTATTCCCTTCCACTGTTTTAGAGTCCGAACTTTATTTAAAAAAAAAAAAAAAAGAGTAGTCTGATGTGATTACATATTAATAGTCAGAAGTGGCCTCCAAATAATTGCTCCAAGTTTGTTTTTATTTTCACACTGGTGACTGCTGCCAATGATGGTTGCAGTGAAGCATTTCAAGAGAAGCTGCAACTACACACATCTTTCCTTTTAAATTATGTTTTCACTTTGGCTACCCAGGAGTTGATGGATAGCCCGGGAACCAGGAGACTGTTTGTCACGCGAATCCTGAAGCAGTTTGAATGTGACACATTCTTACCAGAAATCAGTCTGGACAAATATCGTCTGCTGCCAGAGTAAGACCATCACACATGATTAACACTACAGTGCTGAGAAAAAGTATTTGCCCCTTCCTGATATTTTTTTCTTTCTTTTGTTTTGTTTTTTTTGCACATTTGTCACATGTTTCAGATCATAAAGCAAATTTTAATATTAGATAAAGATAACCTGACTACATTTTTTTATTAAGGGGAAAAAAGCTATTCAAACCTAACTGACTTTATGTGAAAGAGTAACTGCCTCCCTTTGTTAACTCATGAATTAACTGTGATTCATTTTTTGGAACGCTGAGTTTAGTTTCACTGCCACCCCATACTCAAAAACCCTCCAATGTGGCTGAATTAAAAAAAAACAAATTCTGCAGAGAGCGAGCCAAAGTTCCTCCACAGCAATTGAAGGACTCATTTCCAGTTCGCACAAACACTTGCCTGCAGTTCTTTTTTTCCCTTATTAAACAAAATCATCATTTAAAAAGTGCATTTTGTATTTATTTATCTCGTCTCATAATAAAATTTGTTTGATGATCTGAAACGTGACAAATGTGCAAAAAAATAAAAAGAAATCAGTAACGGGGCAAATACTTTTCCCACAGCACTGTCATTGAAACCCACTGCAGTACACCAATACTGCGAATGGCCCTTTGGTTTTCAGTAGATCAGATAAAGTGCAAATGCTTTAACAGATCTCTGGCTGGGATAGCTGGGCACAAATGGGGTGGGTGTATGTCGCTGTAAGTTGCAGAGTTTTTTTGTATTTGTCTGTTTGAATTTAAAATTATAGCAAGTGGTGTTGCACTGAAATCTAAATAGAATCTAAAACCATAAACTGACTGATGTTTCGGTAGCATCAGTCAGTCTCTGCCTGGGCCATGTATGCTGATGTTGAAATTGGGTATCTGAATGTAAAATTTGTTTGTAGATGAATAAAAGGTAAAGAGAGTTTTTCCTACAGGTTTCCAGATGTACCACACGAGCTGCAGGAGGAGAATGGGATTCAGTACAGATTTGAAGTCTATGAGAGCATCCAGGAATGAAGAGACAATGGAGAGATTAAAAAAAAAAAAGTGCATGTGATTTGTAAATGAGCACTAAAATATAAATGCTGAACTTACTGCTGGGAACAGGTGATGGGGGGGAAAAACCCTATGTAAACTAGTGTGGGAATGGACCCACCCAGGCTATGAGGGAAGTAAAGGAGGAACCAAATCTAATTTTAGTTTGTTCAGTTTTCTTCAAGCAACAAATGACCTTGTAAGAGAGCGAGTGATGTAAAGGCCAGTTAAAAGCACTGTGCTCTGAGCTCTTACTGTTCAGTCTCAGATAAACCATAAATACGTCACATCTAGTTACAAAAGCCACGGTTCCACTTTATATTTTTTTGTAAAGTCTCTTTTGTATGAAAAATGAATAAACCTACATGTTCCACCTACAGCAGCTGTTCAGCCATGGAAACCCATGCCACATAGCTCCTGGTGCAAAGTCTTTGTGCTGATGTTGCCAGAGGCGGTTTTGAATTATACAGTTATCAGAGCACTGGAGAGTTTTACACACTACAAAGTCAGCAAACCCACTCTGTACCACTTTATAGATGAGTTGCTGTGGTTCCACTTTGCAATAATACCATTTACAGCTGATCATGGAATATCCAGGAGGGGAGAAATTTAATGTTGTTAGAGCAGTGGTATCTTATTACATTATCCTCAAATTCAGTGAGCTCTTTAGAATGACCCATTCTTTCACAAGGCACACTGCATGGTTAGGTACTTGATTTTATACACATTCTCCTCTGAACTCTGACATCAACAAAACATTTTTGATATAAAAATAACCTTTGAAATGCCTGTGTGGGAAAATCCCACAAGTTCTGCAGTTTCTGAAATACTCGGACCTTTCCCTGTGGCCTCAGCAACCACGCTAACGCTTTTCTACCTCATTCTGATGCTCACATTGAACTTGAGCAGGTCGTCTTAGACATACCTGCAGTTGTGGTCAGAAGTTTCCATAAACTCATCACGGGCATGAATGTCATGGTTATTTTGGTCTTTTAATGATTCTTTGAACTGTATTTTTCCAGGCTGGAATGATTGTACATCCTTAATGACTTTAAAAAAATATATTTGAAATGAAAACTGACGACCAGGCATTGTCCTTTGGGATTTTTTGGTAGAGTACTGAGTTCATGCCAGATATAACGAGACTCAAACCTTCCAAACTTTTTGGCAAGTGTGAAATAAGCCTTTGTGTTCTTTTTGGTCAGCCATGGTTTTCTCCTTGGAATTCTCCCATCGATGCCATTTTTGTCCAGTCTCTTTCTTATTATTGAATCTAGAACTCTGACCTTAACTGAGAAAAGTGAGGCCTGCAGTTCTGTTCTGGATCCTTTTGTGACCACCTGGATGAGTGGTCGATGCACTCTTGGAGTAATTTTGGTAGGCCGGCCACGCCGGGAATGGTTAACCTCTGTTCCAAATTTTCACCATTTGTGGATATGGGAGAAACGGGGGTTAGTCTGGAAAGGGTCCCAAAGCCTTAGAAACGTCTTTGTTACCCTTTCCAGATTGATAGATGGCAATCACTTTTCATCTGTTCTTGAGTTTCTTTAGATTGTGGCATGATGTGTGGCTTTTTGAGCTCTTTTAGCCTGCTTCACTTTGTCAGACTGGTTCTATTTAAGTGATTTCATGATCCAGCAGGTCTGATCATAATCGGGCCTTGGTCTGGCAGTGAAATTGAATTCAGCAATCCAAAAAAATGTGGTTAATCACAGTTAATTCATGATTTGACAAAGGCAGGCAGTTACTTTTTCACATACGGACAGGTATATTTGGGATAGCTTTTCTTATCTTGAAGAAAAAAAACCTGCATTTTGTCTTTAGTCAATATTTTGTCTAATATTAAAATGTGTTTGATCTGAAACATGTAAGTACAAGTGTGACAAATATGCAACAAGACCAATTATGTCACATTAATGCCCATGATGAGTATTGGAAACTTTTGACCACAACTGTACATGCATTGACTTGCTGCCGTAGGACTGGCTGACTTGATAATTGACAGTGAGCACTTGAACAGATGGTACTTAATGAAGTGACTACTGAATGTTTGAGTAAGGGTGCAGAGCATCATTATAAGTCTGTAACTGTTCCACACAGCGATGGATCAATCACGCTTCAGGCAGCGTCAAGAAATACATTTTAACTTCAGTAGGAAGGATGGATTCAAACAGCAAATTCTAGAAATCAAAATTTACAGTTTCATAACATAAAAAATGTTAGTGATCCTAATAACACCTCAAAAATCCACAAAGGTTTACGTCAAGCAGCATAAGCTAAACTTTTATCCATAGACTGTACATGAAAGATGTCACCCTTTGATTTTGGACTCCATATTTTGAAGCGTCAGTGTTTCACCTGTTGTGTTTGTTTTTGGAGTCAGAAGTGACCATATTTTTAAAATGTGTTACCAACTCATGATAGCAGGCTTGGTTAGCAAGCAGTGCCCATAAACTGTGTGTGTGTGTGAACACACAAAGTTTGTACAAATACAGTTAAAAGGTGTGTATTTGTGAAGAGGTTAATAAAATACCAGAATTTCACTCACCAAAGCAGAACCTCAAATTTACCACAAAAACCTGCCATATTTGTCAGATACTTCCATGAAAAATACCACAAGTGGGCTTACTGTAAAAAACACTGCAACAGTAGAAGTGAGTCAGCAATTACTGCTGTTTAAAGGTGCAGTCAGTAATTTGTGGAGATTATCTAGTAGAAAAAAGGATATTGTACTCACAAATATACAAAGATTAATGTGCAACTACATCTTCCAACAAATTGATGCATTCTCATAAACTTATACTTAATCCTTTAAAAAAAACATCGGAGCAGGAACAAAGCCATGTTCCCCCACCATATTTGAATACGGTGGCCGGAAAGGACGTCCTCCTCCTGACTTATCACATTTTATACATGTGAGTAGAGACTGGCCACATCCGTACACCAGAGGCGGAGGAAAAGAGACATTACAGGCATTTGCCTGCATGGAGGGACATTTGAATTTGTATCTGCACCTTCAGACTCAAGATATGAAGGATCATACCTACGTTTTATTGTCAGAGAAGGTGTCCTCTCCATCAAATAAACAAAAACACAAAGGAAAGCGACAATGCCACCGCCATCTTAAAATGTCATCGTCCTCACATCAAGCCTCATCTCCTGATGAGGCTTAATCTCTGGCCCTCTTCCACGCTTGTGTTTTGCCCCGTCTGCTTCCCCTCACTCCCAACCAGTCGCGCTGGATGACTGCCCCTCCCTGAGCCTGGTTTTGTTGGAGGTTTCTTCCTGTTAAAGGGGAGTTTTTCCTTCCCACCATCAACAAGTGCTTGCTCACAGGGGCTCGTTTAGATTCTTAGGTTTTCGCTCTGTTATTGTAGTGCCTTTTCCTAACAATATAAAACACTTTGAGGTGACTGCTGTTGTGATTTGGCGCTATATGAATTGAATTGAATATTCAAATGACTTATTGTTGTTTCAAATAAAGATTAAAAATGAACAGGAGATTATGGATGAGATGGAAAAGAAACTCAAAAGGAACCCAAGGCTCTTTAATGTACTGTGTTCAAATGCATTCTCTATTAAATCACAACAAACAGGTGAGTCAGTAGGAATTAAACAGGATGCGCTGGTGAAGGATGCCAGGTCTGATGTGCCTAAAAGCTATTGCTGCATTACCACTAAAAGTGACTTAGTTTCTCAGTGCTTCTCTGTCATTGACTTCTGAATATGGCAACAGTTCTATGAAGAGAGTGAAGTTTGTTGTTGAGAAATCTTCACCGAAACAAATGAGTCTGCAGCCTTGAACTTTCCAGTGACGTTGGCCACACTATTGTCATTCCAAACATCAGCTGTCAGAATACCTGAAGGGTAAAAGAAATGAGTCTTACCTGCGCAAATGCTTTATCAAACAGCACTATCTGCACCAAGGATGCTCACAAAAGGATGTGCCGTCACTGGCTGTGCGCTTGCTGCTTCTCAGCCATTGGCCAGCCTTTTGCGCTTATCTGACATATATTAGTCTTCCCTCCCTCCTTTCATCAGTCACTCCTGTGTGGATGTTTGGTCTCCCTACTGGTTTCTGCTTAGCCTGGAATCTAACAGTGCCCTATAAAACTGCAGTTTGAACAGCACTCACAGTGAAGAATGAAACTAATTCAGGTAAGTTTTACATACACTAGCAACATATCGTGGATGAGCATTTCTACTCTACATGGAATGCTCGTGCCATTCATTTGCCTAATTTAGTAAGGGTAATAATTAGGAATGAATGTTAACGGCAGAATTTTACTATTTAAGATGGCATACACCAGAGCAACCGTAATGATGCGCTAAAACTGAGATACAGTATATTCTGTGCATAACAGGAGCTATCAGTTTGCTCTTTTTGTGTATAAGAGACAATAAATTCAGATGTGAAGCATTCATGAAGTCATCTTTATTTAACAGCTATAAGAATCTAAGAATAACCATTAAGAATCTGGGTGCAGGCAGCAGATGGATTGGACTGTGTTTGTCCTTGCAGCAATTTTTTCCCTGGTATTTCTTTTTTCTGCTTCCTCTTGACTACCTGTAGAAGTAGCTAAGAATACATGTATATACTGGACCAAAAAAATATATCAGTAATTATGTTTCAGTCTTGACTTGTGCGGATAGAATATAAAAAAATCTGGCCTTTCTGTGTGAAGTGTTATAATGTTAAGGAATGACATTTTCTCTGCTGCCTTATCATTAGATATTCTGTCTGTGCTGGTGGAAGGCCAGACCTGACCCCCTCAGATGGGGGCTTGAATGTCACCCTGCAGAGAAGGCAGAATTTAAAACCTCCTGCTCTTCATAAAAGTCAATTCATTTTTATTTATCTGGCACAAAATCAGAACAACAGTCACCTCAGGGTGAAATGTCATAGACATTATAGTCTTTCCAAATGAACAATTACACAAATGATTAAAATGTGCAAGTCATTTAGTGTTGTACATTTCATAAATTCAAACAATACAAACAAGTTGTACTAGGCTAAAAAGAAAAGAAGAAGGCAGCTTTTATTACTTACCCTGAACTTATTACCCTCTGAAGTCTTAGAGCTCTCACAACCGAATGCTTGTCAGAGATTCACGCGTTAATTTTCTTTTTTTACTTTCTGTGCTTTTTCCACCATTTCAGCTACCAAGAAAAAAGCTCGATCCTACCCTGTTTTTTTTTGTGGTTGTTTTTGTTGAGTTTTTTTTTTTTTGTCCTTCATTTTTCAGGGAGACCAGGTGGAAGACAAATTTGTAATAAGGGCTATAGGGAACCAGCCTAAATACAGATGGTGCTGTTATTATAACCTTTACAAACTTGCGTAATTAAAAACTTCATAATGCTTAATGAAAAAAAAAACTTGTCTATCATCAGTTTACACTGGGCCTTTCCCAGCTGACTTAGGGCGAGAGACAGGGTACACCCTGTGCAGGTCGCCAACCTGTCGCAGGGCCAACACAGAGAAACAAACAACCATTCACACCTATGGGCAATTTAGAGTGACAAATTAACCTAACCCCAGTAACTGCATGTCTTTGGACTGTGGGAGAAAACCCACACAGACACGGGGAGAACATGCAAACTCCAGAGAGAGAGGCCCAGGCCAAGGTGGAATCGAACCTTCTAGATCTTCTAGATGTCATTCTAGTTGTGAGGCAGTAGTGCTAACCACCACGCCACCATGCTGCTATAGAATTATTGAAATCTCCATAGTTTGACTTGCTCTTATGGCAGTGTCACCAAAATTCTATTGGTCAGTGCCACTAGAGTTCATTTAAATGAATATAGCACCAAATCACAAATAGCTGCCTAAAGGCACTTTATATTGTGAGGTAAAGACCCTGCAATAATAAGAAAACTCAACAATCAGATGACCCCCTTTGAGCAAGAACTTTGGATGACCCGTGAGATGGGAGAAACCTCCAGCAGAACCAGGCTTAGGGAGGGGCAGTCAACTGCCACGACCAGTTGGGGCTGAGGAGAGGGAGACGGGACAAAAGACATACTGTGAAAGAGAGCCAGAAATTATTAATTAATGATTAAATGCAGAGTGGTGTATAAAAACAGAAAGAGTGAAAAGTGGTGAGTGAAGAAGAAATCATGGGAACCCCCCAGCAGCCTAGGCCTATTCCACCTTGACTAGGGGAAGGTTCAGGATCACCTGATCCAGCATTAACTATAATCTTTATCAAAAAGGTAAGTATTAAGCCTAATCTTAAAAACAGAGAGTGTCTGTCTCCCAAATCCAGACTGAAAGCTGTTTTTTTTCTGTTAAAAGGGAGTTTTTCCTTCCCACTTTCACCAAGTGTGGCAGCACTGCTGCCTCACAGTCAGAATACCATCTGGAAGGCCTGGGTTCGATTCCACCTTGGCCCAGGCCTCTCCCTCTCTCTATGTGGAGTTTGCATGTTCTCCCCATGCTTGCGCGGGTTTCCTCCGGGTACTCCGGTTTCCTCCCACATTCCAAAGACATGCACTTACTGGGGTTAGGTTAATTGTCTACACTAAATTGCCCATAGGTGTGAGTGTGAAAGGTTGTTTGTCTCTCTGTGTTGGCCCTGCGACAGGCTGGCGACCTGTTCAGGCTGTACCCTGCCTCTCACCCTATGACAGCTGGGATAGGCTCCAGCCCCCCTCGCGACCCTGAACAGGATGAGCGAATGGATGGATGGATGGACTTTCACCAAGTGCTCGCTCATAGGGGGTTGTTTTGACCATTGGGTTTTCACAATAATTATTGTATAGTTTTTGCTTTACAATTTAAAGTGCCTTTAGACAACTGTTTGTTGGGATTTGGCGCTATATAAATAAAATTGAACTGAACTGATTTTAATTCCACAGAAGAGGGGCCTGAAAGCTAAAGGCTCTGCCTCCCATTCTACTTTTAAATATCCTAAGAACCACAAGTAAGTCCACAGTCTGAGAGTGACGTGATCTATTGGGGTGATACAGTACTATGAGGTCTTTAAGATAAGATGGGGCCTGATTATTGTATATGAGGAAAAGGATTTTAAATTAAATTCTAGATTTAACAGGGAGCAAATGAAGAGAATCCAAAATGGGAGAAATATGCTCTCTCTTTCTAGTCCCTGTCAGTACTCTAGCTGCAACATTTTGAATCAGCTGAAGGTTGAAGGCTTTTCAGGGAGCTTTTAGGACAACCTTATAGTAATGAATTACTACAGTCCAGCCTGGAAGTAAATGTATTAATTAGCTTATCAGCATCACACTGAGACAGAATGTTTCCAATTTCAGAGATATTGCACAAATGCAAAAAAGCAGTCCTACATATTTGTTTAATATGTGCATTGAAGGACATATCCGGGTCAAAAATGACTCCAAGATTCCCTACAATGTTTGGAGGCCAAAAGTCATCCAGATTAAGTATCTGGTTAGATACTGTGTTTCTAAGATTTGCAGGGCCAAGTACAATAAATTCAGCTTTATCTGAATTTAGAAGCAGGATACTAGAGGTCATCTAAGCCTTTATTTCCTCAAGAAATTCCTGCAGTTTAATTAATTGATGTGTGCCATCTGACTTCGTGGATAGATGAAGCTGGGTGTCATCTCCATAGCAATGAAAATGTGTGCAATGCTTTCTAATAATACTGCCTAAGGGAAGCATGTAGAGTAAATAGAATTGGTCCTAGCACAGAACCCTGTGGAACTCCATAATCAGCCTTAGTGTATGAACAAACTGGAGTCTATTAGATAGCTATGATTCAAAACAGTGCAGTGCAGTACCTTTAATGCCTACAGCATGCTCTAATCTCTGTAATCAAATATTATGGTCAACAGTATTGGATGGGACGCTGCACTTAGGTCCCAGTAGGACATATCTGGAACACCTCAGGTGCCCAGGAGGCATTGTAGTCAGATGCCCAAACCACCTCAACTGGCTCCTTTCAATATGGTGGAGTAGCGGCTCTACTTTGAGCTCCTCCCAAATGACTTCCTTCCTCACTATCATCCTAAGGGAGAGGTCAGCCACCCTTTGGTGGAAGCCCAATCATGATCATAGGTGAGGGTGGGGAAATAGATTGACCAAAAGGCAGCACTGGCGGAATATGATACCCCAATAGTTGGAGCACACCCTCCACCCCTAAAGATATGGACCACCACCCCAGTCTGCCAATCCAGTGGCATCGCCCCAGATCTCCATGTGACATTGCAGCGGCGTGCCAACCAAGACAGCCCTACAACATTCAGAGAGGAACTCATGAATCTTATCCACCCCAGGGGCCCTGCCACCAAGGAGTTATTTAACCACCTCAATGACCTCACCCCCAGTGAGTCATCCCCCTTGTCAGCCCGAAGGGACTCCTTCACCTTGATGGCTCCCTTCACCTCTGGTGTTCACCATGTGGATTGGGGATTACCACCATGAGAGGCATCAACCACCTTACAGCTGCAGCTCCATGCAGCAACCTCAACAATGAAGTTGCAGAACATGCTTCATTCTGATTTGATATCCTCAGCCTCCTGCAGAATACTGTCGAAGTTATGCTGGAGGTAGGAGTTGAAGAGCTCGTGAACTGGGCCTCTGCCAGGTTTTCCCCATGCACCATCACAATACGTTTAGGTGCACCAAGACTTTCCAGCATCCTCCCCACCCACCTGATCCAACTCACAACCAGGTGGTAATCAGCTGAGAGCTTAGCTCCTCTCTTCACCTGAGTGTCCAGAACATATAGCTGCAGATAGCTGTAACAAAATCAAGCTCCGATCTAGGGTATCCTGGTGCCATGTGTACTTATGGAGATCCTTATGTTCGAACATGGTGTTCGTTATGGACAAACTTTGTTTTGCACAGAAGTCCAATAACAAAACATCACTTAGGTTCAGATAAGGCAGGCCGTTCCTCCCAATTACGCACCTCCAGGTCTCACTGCCATTGCCCACGTGAGCGTTGAATGACAGTAGGACAACGAAGTGACTGGATGGAGCACCCTTGAGCACCCCACCCAGTGACTCCAGCACTCTGAATTGTCATTTGGTGCATAAACAACAGTGAGGACCCTTTTCCTGGCCAAATGTGCATTGAAGCCACCCTCTTGTCCACTGTTGAAAACTCCAATGTGCATGCAGCAAGCCGAGGGGATAAAAGGATACCCACACCAGCTCGCCACCTCTCACTGAGGGCAATTCCAGACTGGAACAGAGTCCATCCCTTCTCCAGGAGACTGGTTCCAGAGCCCAGGCCACACGTTGAGGTGAGCCCAACTATATCTAGCCAGTATCTCTCAACCTCACGCACAAGTTCAGGCTCCTTCCCCGTCAGAGAGGTAACATTCCACGTCCCAGTAGCCAGCCTTAATAGCTAGCAATTGGTACCTCAGGGCCTCTGCCTTGGCTGCCACCCAACACACATTGCACCCAAACCCTATGATGAGTCCTGTGGGTGGTGGGCCTACAGGAGGATGGGCCTATGTCTCTTCTTCTGGCTGAGCACGGCCAAGCACCATGGGCTAAGGCCCAGTCTCCAGACGCTCTCCCTTGAACTCCCTTCCCAGGCCTAACTCCAGGGTGGGGCCCAGTAATCCTATCCCGGGCAGGGTAAACTGTTCCCTTGATACCCCATAGGGTTGCTCACTCTTTGTCTGGAACCATCACCCAGGACCAATTTGCTTTGGGAGTCCTTACCAGACGGCAAAAGCCTCTGGACAACATAGTTCTTGGGATCACTGGGTCACACAAACCCCCTACCACAATTCAATTTCAATTCAATTTTTATTTATATAGCGCCAAATCACAACAAACAGTCGCCTCAAGGCGCTTTGTATTGCGGGTAAAGACCCTACAATAATACAGAGAAAACCCAACA
>JASGAU010383900.1:0-25236 GCA_030220045.1 Australoheros facetus
CCTATAGAGCTCATCTTGAAATAGCAAATATGTTTGGCACAGCAATGCATTGAGATCACAGTTCTGTTTGCAAGATCTGCCAGACATGACAGGCTTAAAAGAAAAAATAAAAAATAAAAACAAAAAAAATAAAAACAAAAAAAAAATAAAAAATAAAAAAACAAAACAAAAAAATTGGAAAGCCTTCCCAGAAAAGTTGAAGCTGCAAAGGGTGTGCAAACATCATAGTAACCCCAAGAATGGGCTGTCATGCAAGCTCATGTGTGTGAAGGCAGATGAGCAAATACTTTTGGCAACAGTGTATTTTTTTTTTTTTGGGGGGGGGNGGTAAACCAATGTAGTAACATTTCCATATTTACTTTTGTCTATCTGATAATGAGAGCTGGTGAGCTTTCATCCTGTGCCTCTGCCAATATCTAAATATATAGTATGTGATTATTGCATTGATTTTGGCTTCATGGTGCCAAAGCAACATGCCACAGACTAAACTTTCATCTCTCACACTCAGTGTGGACTAAACCCAAAACAGTGTCTCAAATGATTTTGTAGCAAGAAAAAGAGCAAAGTAAGAGATACTGTATAGGCAGATTTGAATAGAAGGCCAGTGGAATTACCACACTAATAATTAAAGACAAGGTGCCAGCTTCTTTCAGCTCAGGACGCTGTACAACAGAGGAAAAAGAAAATACTTTTTCCACCAGGTCACTTTCTGTGTCTTACCTTCCTTTCCTGCACTCGAAACATACAAATAATTCACGTACTTAAATGGTTTCACTGACGCACGCACACTGATTTGGGTCTCCTTTGTCCTGTACACTTGTGTAGGCTGCCATCTTGTTCCTTATACAGTAATCCAGCTTTATCCTCCTGTTTTCCAAGGCAGTCCTGTTAATCAGTAAATGCACATGTACGCAAGCTAAAATGAGGGCTTTCCACGTAATACCATCTTCCTTATAATATTTCCACAAACAGTGTGACTTGTCACCATCTTCTTACCTTTTACTCCACAATTTATTCATTCCTTAGAACAGACTCAAAGTGTTCTTTAAGTATACGTCTGCTTTATTGTGGTCCTTATCTTCCTTTCTAAGTGCTTGAAGTACACCACTCAAATTCTCCTACACTCACTCTGCATCATAGATCAATAGTATATTTCTCTTACAGTACATTGTATGAAATAGGATTGGTCTGCCACAATCCTGACTGCACAGGCTTAAAAACATGCAACAATAGCTTATGAAGGGATTTTAGAGGCCCGCGTCATAAAAATTACTTTGTGTGGTTGGCAGAAACAAATAAGCTGAAAAGTGAATGAAAAGTGGATTTACAGTTTCACTTGACCAAGCTGATGCACCACCTTAAAAACAGTAATAAGTCAAGGGAACATTTATTTAAGGGGTCTGCACATGTTACAACACATCGGTGGCTTCGCTGAAATGGTTTTATCCAACTGTTGGGAGATAACAGAGTTGTTTTAGAAAATGTGTCAGAGCTTTGTAATTTATCATGTGGACAAGCTTTACACCACTGAATTCAAACACTGGAGAAATTCCTCTCCAGCAACAAAAGGGAACATTTACTGTACAAAGACATCGAATTCCTGAAATATTTTAATTCAGCAGATCCTTTTAGTGTTAACTATTTTTTTCATAATTAAAATGGTTATCTGCCTCATTAATTCTGGGGTAACCAGGTGATGAGTAGTTTGGGCTTAATACTCCATCTCTATGTCCAGCTTTCTCGCTGTCCATTTCTAACAAAGATTTAAAAAATAAATAAGAACTTGCAATTAGCTAAATTATTCAACTCTTAAGCCAAAGTGTCTCAACGTTCCTATCACAGATAGGCTGCAACACTTGATCTAAAGTATTGGTATGCTCACAGAGCTGGAATAGATACAGGTTTTCACAGAGATTTAACTGCAAACACATTTAATCTAAAATGTAAAATCATTTAAAATTGATATACAGTAGGTTGGTCACCACACTGGGCTGCATGTTGGCAGTAATGTGTTTTTAAAGACATTGCAGTACATTGCAGCAGGGGAATTTAAAGTGCACAAAGAGGTGAAATGCCTTTGATTGGGGGTCTTATTTAGCTTCAAACAGCAGCTGGATAAGATCCTTGTTGCTCTCAACTCATTTACGGATTTTAACACAGCAATGGTCCCATTTCTCGGGCTCCTTAAGTGGACCTTAGACCAGATTTCACAGCTTGCTTTTGCAATAACAATGAAAACACTCTCCAAACCATTTACCATTAAGTTCATTTTTCCTTTTATCCACTCCACTCTGAATTCCCACTTTACAGACTCTTCCACCGAGGCTCACTTATCAGCCCCTTCACCTCAAACCTTTCAGCACCTCGCTGACTTTGTCAGATTCAGTCCTGCTGCCACCTAGTTTAATTTTTAGCATTCTGGCAGCCTGTGCTTACGTATAGTTATAAGACAGCACAAATACATCTAAATCTAATGTATGGAGACCAAACAGCGAGACGACAAACTGCCTGCCAGAAAAAGACGGACCAAAAGTGACGACAATATCTCAGCTGCAACTGATATCGTACCAATTAGAGGTGGTGAGGAGCAGATGGAAAGGCAGAGACATAGAGAGGTACAGTAAAGAGAGCAATAAAGGGAAAGAGAACAACACGTGGAGTTGAGAATATATGCGCCACGTTAATGTTTGAAGTCAAGCTTCATGGATTAATCAAGATGGGAAGAGAAGTGAGAGGGAGAAGTGACGAAGAAAATAAAAAGGTCACTTGCTAACAATTGTTTTTAATGCTTCAACAACAGCGTTTAGGAACTGCATTGTGTGTATAAGTATTACCCAGATGAGGCTGAGGGTGGTGGTGCTCACAGCCTCATAGGAATGTTAGTTATAAAGGAAATTAAAAACTAAGTTTTAGGGGTCAGCAATGCACAACAAATTGTATTGAAGTCAAAGTAGAAAAAAAAAAAAAATCCAGCTTTCAATCATCTGACAGAAACAAACTTCACAACTTTGTCACTAGTTTTAGTGCCCATCTCAAAAGCATCTTCCTACTTTTCTCTTTTGCTAAATGTGTAAATGGGTTGACTCCCAAGGAATTTCGTGACAGTTTATGTGCAGCCCTGGAAAAATCTGGCCATCTCCTGAATTTAATTACTCATGTCCTTCAAAACTGGGGTGCCTTGCTGTCTCAGCTGACTAGGACGCTTGTCTGCATCATGTAAGCGCAACGTGCCAAATTTAAATGCGCACTTGGTATACTGGCACAAGCCCCCCGAGCCAGTATGTTTACCACCATTTTCAATTAGAATATTAATATTTTATTTCACTTTAAAAACATCTAAAAAGCATGAAAGTGACACCATATTCATCATAACATGTAATATCACACAACCCTAGTGACAGAAGGACCTTGAGTCAAAGTATGAAAGTATGAAAAAGGGAAATTATACAAGATGTATGCCGTTTAAGCATAACAAGGTCAGAGCTTTCAATCCTGTGATTGTATGACTTTACAGCATGGCAGAGAGTAACATGCAGGCACCAAATACTAGTGTCACCCATTCAATATCAAATCACTTGTAAAATATGGTTCCAATCACTCTGTTCCTCAGATGGTGCTGAATAATGGTCAGAAAAGCATTTTGTGCAGACTAAAATGGAATCTGTTCATCCTCAGGTCCAAGCGAGCATTCGAATTTGAAGAAATTCATTTAAGGCATTCGAGAAATACCATGTGCAAAAAAAAAAAAAAAATCTGGGCCTACCCGACAACCCGATTCCATTAATAATGCTACCGCAGAGGCACTAAACAGGTTTGCGACAAATTTGGTGCAAATCAGATCGAGTAAATTGTGTTCTGTGCACATGCATGTGATTTATACATTTAATCCAAAACATCTTGCCAATTTTGTCCTCAGCAGCTGGAGTGATCCCTGTTAAACACTGGTCCTTTCCTACTGGATTATTCAGTGAGGTCACCCATGTGATACTATTGGCTCTTAGTCACAGGTTCTCTTACACTGGCCTGCTTTTATACTGAATATCACTAACACTAATTGGAGAACTTGTGCCTCTTGTGGATAATTATTGGGACTTCTCACACTTCACTATCACACAAAGGGCATATAAACAGGGGGATTATTTATTTTAAATCATTACTGAGACCTTTCCAGACAATTAATGGCTGCACTGGTTACATAATTTTGACTCAGCTGACTCGTGACCAGTGCAATGACAGCAAAGCAATTTCTTCTTGCTTCAATTAAAAGTTACTCCATTTTCTCCAGTCTTTCACAAGTTATTAGCCAAAGTCTGAAACCAGGGAGACATGACCATTCTCATTTCATTAACAGTAAGCTAACTGGAGAGTTTTAGTGATGGATGCGACTATTGCAAATTCATTTTCTTTTAGAAATATGATTGTGCAGTTTGGAAAAGAAAACCAATACGGACTGACCATCTGTGCCGTGCATGGTGATCCTTCTACTTCATATAAATGAATCTTTTGTGTGCCAACTTTTCATTATCTGTGTGCAAGTACATGAATTCAGAATACAACTACTCCAGTACTCCTATTTCAATTTTACTCCTAATACTTTCAATTTCACCTTCATTTCCTGTCTCTGTACAGGTTCTATTTTTTCCCCCCATCTCACAAAACCATTATCTACCTCACTCTCCTCCCTGTATGTCTCCCTGGGGTATGCTTGGCTTTATTTATCCTTTCTTACTTCATTTAAAACCTCTCCTTCCTTTCTTCCCTGCTCTGACTTTCAGCGTTTATTTTTCTGCCTTGTTTCCCTCTTTTTAGCACTTCAGAGCAGCATCAGTAAAGTTTTAGGCCAAGGCCAAAGGTATGTTTATGTCCTTCATAATAAAACCGTATTAATATCAAAGCACTAACTAATTTGACACTAAGTGTGTGTGTGCATATTGCAGAACGCACGTGGCCTCCTTTCAGCTTCTTGTTGCCATTTATCAAAGGCCCATTTTTGGATACTCAACTAAACCGGTTTCTCCTTTCAATCCTCTCACAGTGAGTGTGTGTGTGTTCCAGACGGAGGTGTAATGACCCTAATAAGCAATAGAAGACTGCTTCTTCTCCCTTTTTCCTCCTTTTCATTTTCTCCCTTTTCTAGCTCTCTGAATTTTCTGTCAATTATAACCCATTCTGCCTTGCCTCCACTCCTCAGAACACATTAATTTTCCCCTCTGTTCATATTCTCATCATCTTCCCTCTCATTTTCACTCTTTTCCTCTCATTTCCTTTCTACTCCTGTTTAATTCTCATCTTCGCTCCACCCCGCACACTCAAGCCCAGCACTTCACTTCAACTCGTCCTCACTTGAATCCTCTTTTCCTTTTAAATCTGCTTTTCACAATTTGTTCCCTCCCTCTGTCATATATTCCCCTATAACATTTGGTTTTAATCACCAAATTACATACAGTAGTATGTAATTTTACACACACACACACACACACACACACACACACACACACGTTGGCCAAAAATGTCCACATTTTGTCTGACACCAAGCAGAATTGCAAACACAGTGACTACCAACATGCGCTCATGAAGAAATACTTGGGCAGTGATGCCTGCTGCCACACACACACACACAGTCACTCATCTCATGTAGTATTTAACATCAGCGCGACCATTAGAGTCAGTGGCAACCAGATGTCTGTGACAGCACTACAAGCTGTTTGGGGCTTTGAACGGAGGTTCAATTGACAAACACACATTTGATATACAACCAGTCCAGACTCACATGGACCTGCATCCATGCCACATACCAGCTGGTTTAAGAGGCGATACAGACCTTCGCTATGAGCAGGCAAGATCCTTACATATGTATGGATGGAAACAAATCCTCCAGATTTATATTTTACACATGCTGTTCCACATGTCACTGAGATTCAGAAGGAAACCAGTGATGTCTCCAAGTTTGCTATAAAGTTGTTTTTTTTTTTCCCCTCTTCCATTCTTCAGAGTCTGAGGAGAATAAACTCAAACGTGGCAATTCAACAGCCTAGACAAGATCCATCAAAGTTTCATCACCTCGGGGAAGCTGTTGGATTTTAGGTACTAATGTTTAAATATGGAAAGCTTGTTGAGTGTCCTCATAAAATACCCTGAAACTTCCCATCTGTCCTGTGTAATTGCACCTCAATGTTTTTTAATGTGTCTCTGCTTTTTAAACTTATACATTAGCAAATCCAAAGCTCAATTACAACCTGGAATATATGTGCATTAGGTGTACTAATACATTCAATCTAAATGTTATTGCAGTTTATGCTTGCAGCAGCTACATGCTGGCATGTTCTCATTCTTGCCTTAGCCATGTTGGCTGCTCCACTTTCATGTGCTAGGTTTATTGGTCTATTGTTACCAGTCACAATGCCATCATGACCTTATGCTGTCCATAATTGTGATCCAGAATAGAAATGTGTCATTTGATATGAAATTTGATATGCAGTCATGTGAAAAAGCACACTCCACGATTCAATAGCTTGTAGAACCACCTTTAACAGCAATAACGAAGTAATCGTTTTCTGTATGACTTTCAGCCTCGTGTTGTGAAGGAATTTTGGCCCAATCTTCTTTACAACACAGCTTCAGATCATTGTGGTTTGTGGGTATTCAGTTACAGTATGCAGAGCTCTTTTAAAGACCCACCACAGTATTTCAATAAGGCTGAGGTCTGGACTTTGACTGGGTCATTGCAACACCTTGATTCCCTTTATTTTCTCTGTTGTGGATGTGCTGCTGTGCTTGGGATCATTGCCCTGTTGCATGATCCAATTTCGGCCAAGCTTTAGCTGTCAGATGGCCTCACATTCGACTCTAGAATACTTTGGTACACAGGGGAGCTCCTGGTTGACTCAACGACTGCAAGGTGCTCCAGTAATGTGGCTGCAAAACAAACTCAAATCATCACCCCTCCAACACTGTAGCTGACAGTTGGTATGAGGTGTTTGTGCTGATATGTTGTGTCTGGTTTCCACCAAATGTAGTGCTGTGCATTACGGCCAAACATCTCCACTTTGGTCTCGTCTGTCCAAAGGACATTGTTCCAGAAGTCTTGTGATTTGTTCAGTAACAAACCTAAGCTGTGCTGCTGTGTTCTTGTTAGAGAGAAGAGGCTCTCTCTCTGCAATCCTTCCAAACAAGCCATACTTGTTCAGTCTTTTTCCAACTGTGCTGTCATGCCTGTGAAGTCATAGTTGTAGCTCTTGGATTTTTTGCAGTTTCTCTGAGCATTGCATGGTCTGCCCCTGGGGTGAATTTGCTGGGACATCATTCCTGGGAAGATTGCAGCATTGTGTTAACACACCTGATCACTCCAGACTAGAAAACCGCCAAAACTTCTGCTTTTATAGGGGTAGGGGTAGCACCGGGCTGCTACTTAACCTTCTTAATTCCTGTGGAAGTAGTAAGGGTGCATTTAGCCTTTGTGGCTGCTGAAATGTCTCCATTATAATGTGTGTCTTATCACGTAAAGCCAAAGTCAAATTTAAAACTACTGCAGCCACTGAGATCGTTCTTGTTGGACACATAACTTATCAGAATTTTAAACACACTGCTTGACACAGTGGGGGACCTTTGTGTAAAATAAAGCCATCCTAAGTCAGAGGCTAAATTATTTGGATTTTCTATCACTGCTTTACTTTATTGCTAGTGCGATATTAGAGGATTTTTTTTCCCCTTCCTGTATGTGGCACTTATTCGCCTGCGGCAGAAACCTTAGCCACTGCTCAGGCTTGTCTAGACTTCTCTCTTCCCCTTCTGGCACCCCCAAAAGTTCAAACTATCTTTCAGCTTTCATCACTGCTGCCCATCTTCCTCACTGTGACGGCACCAAACACGTCTTCAGGGTATTCCTATAACCGCCCTAATGTCCTCTGTAATTCCAAGAACTTCCAACAGTTCTTTGATCTACTTGTTGCTTCCATGTCATGTATGTTTTGCACCTCAAGGATCATGCTGTTTAATCTATCACGTACATTTTAATGTTACCAAAGTTAAAACAGCCTGCTCTTGCTCAGTAAAAGCAAACATCATCCATGTTCATGTGTAGTCATGTAAAACTGAGGACACACACAATGAGCGTGTTAATAAAAGGAAATATTACAGCACATTAACTGGTCACCCCTGCATTTCATATAAAACGGCCTTTTGTGTGTGAATGCAAATATGTTCAGGAAATGAAAAGGCCTTGATTGGGATTTGGTTATTAATTATGGAACTGTCCGAGTTACAGAAAGCAGCGGGTTTTTTTTTGTTTTTTGTTTTTATGAGGCAAGTAAAGAATGGCAAATTGTTTTCTGTACTGCAAAACATATGCTGGTGCACTGTACAAGGTCAGAAGAATAAATGTGTTAAAGCTCTATAAAAGGTAGCGCTTGAGTTGAAACCATTTAGCAATCTGATTTACAACAGAATAAACACTAATATTTCATGTTTTAGCAGTTAATTACTATAGTACAAGTACATGTACAGTAGGCACAACATTTTGCATTCACTCTGAAGCTGCAAACTGGCAAACTTTAAAATAATAAACCAAAACAATCTGGAAGAAAGAAAACCAAGCAAAGAAAACACAAAGGTAGCACGAGGGACTTCCACATGAGTGCAACATAAAGCTAACTTTTAGAATAGTTTCTGTGCACTTATTGCTTGATAAATGCTGCTGACAGTGGATTTTATTTAAATATTAAAAAACAAACAAAACAAAAAAACAGATAGTTTCTCTGTTCAGTGTGCTTGAATACAATCAATCTCAATTTGGTTTTTCCCAAAAGTATATAGTCCCCAACTTTTTGCAGCGATCCAAGTGACCCAGAGATGCAATCAGCACCATCAGAAAAGATGTTCTGATGAAAACTGGAAGCTGCTGCGTGCCAATAATGCATTTACGAGACCTTTTTCATGTTTCATCCATCCATCCACTTCTGCTTATCCTGTTCAGGGTCGTTCATAGGGCGAGAGGCAGGGTACATCCTGAACAGGTCACCAGCCTGTCGCAGGGCCAACACAGAAAGAGAAACAACCACTCACACTCACATTCATGCTCTCTATGGGCAATTTAGAATTTCAAATTAACCTAACCCCCAGTAAGTGCGCACTGTGGTGGGAACAAGACAATGAAATAAAATTCAAAGGAAGACAAATATTTGATCGGAGACTACTTTGTGTGGTTTTGTGTATAGGTGTTGACTTTCACTCTTGTGCCTGCATTAGGAAATGGACCACCATAGGGTCCTCTCAAAACAGCAATACCATAATCCAAAACGACTGACTGGCAATCATTGTTCTCTCGTTGCCTCACTCTCCACCCTCACTGCCTCTATACAATATACCAAACAGCATCTGATTCTTGCTAAGTAGGTCACTACACACTTCTCCTTCCCTCGCTACATTGCACCATCTTTATTTTCCACTATTTCTCTACCAGCCACAACTTCATTCCTACAGTCATTCAATTTTCAGCCAATTTGCCAATGCTCATGATAAATTCAGCTATTATTATTCCTGTTAATTAAATTTTACATGTGCCACAATAAGAAGAACATATTCATGGAGTGGAGCGAATGCTGTTGCTTTGAAAACACACAAATAAAAAGCAGCTGGGGTCCTGCTCGCTCTTTACTTGGCACTTTTTCCTGCTGCATTCTAAATGTCCTGTATGAGATATGGACTATTTCAGTGCATAGCTGTGCATCAGCAGCAATATGCCCAAAAATCATTTTTCTGAGTGCCACTGATAGACGTTCCAGCTGTTAGATGTATGTTAAAAGAGATCTGAAAGCATTAGTTGTAAGTCAGATTTTCGCATGCTATTAAAGATTGTTCACTATAAATGCCAGACATGTGGGTCGTGATAGTTGTTCAATTAACTCCAACATTAAAAATCCAATCACACAACGACATGAGCTCTGGCTCTGCTAAATGCTACAGCAAATAATATAAGAGATAATTTACAGTGACACAAAGACAATGAGACTGTAGACCGTTACCTTGATAAAAACAAGAGGGAAGAATGGCGATATTAGCTCTTTATAAGATAAGGAATATGGATGAGGTAAATGCTCAACAGCTGCTTGGATAATGTTTAAAATGAGTAAACACATCAATTCATCTGTCATAATCAAAAGGCAATCAATCACAGAGAAAAAGCAATACAAAACTATTCATCTCGTTCATTATCTGGAATGCTTTCAGTGTTTTATATACACATTTCTGCTTGCCAAACATGAAAATGGCAGGTTTGTATACATGCTGATTTGTGTCATTTACTAGTTCATGCACTTGATGATTGTTGAATGTTTCTATGAATCTTTTTTCGGTCTTTTCACAATTATATTTTAATCGACTTCCCGCCTTTTGTTTCATTCTCTTTCCAAATACCACACCCCTCCAAAATAAGGTCCGGTCCTGTACCTGTCACCTCATCAACTTCTCCGCTTCCCGTCTCAGCATCTCTTCCCCATCATCTCCCCTCCCATCCAACACATACAGAGTGCAACTGTTTTATTTTCAAGCCAAGCTGAACTGGCACAGACTTGAAGGTCTCAAAGGCATTAAAAATACATGACAGACAGCGAAAAAGAGCAAAGTTGAAGGAGGAAAAGAGAGGTGTAAGGGGAATTGACAAAGAAGACAAAGGCAGAGTGCAGTGTAGCCTAGTCAAACACAAACAGTGGGAGCTTAGGAAGCAAAAGTGGAAGTGAACTGGGGTGAGAGCAACAGGGAGTACTACGAGTGCTGAGGAAAATGCCACAAGATTAAGTAAGGAAGCTATGCAAATTTCAGCTGCATGATAAAACAAAAAGGCAGACATCAAAGTGAAGCCCCATCGACACAAAAGCGATTGCGTATCACTTTGTATCTGTGGCTCACTGGTGGACACGAGTAGCAAAGGTAACCTTATGTCTTTACCATGACGACATGTCAATCAGCAGTTTTCTTTGCTTTCATTGTTACCTGCTTCACCCGCTGCCCTCAAAGTTGGGAAAAGTTGAACTCTGCCCACTTCACGCAGCTGACCGTTACTTTGCCTGTCATTGCTTCAAACTGCTTAATTTCATGGACATTACACCATCTCTGGTCACCTCAATCACAGTCCTTACCTGTGTGGGTGTCACTTAAGAACCGAGGCACGAGAAGCAAAGGCTGAGTAAAAGGGAGGTTATGATGCTAAATGTTTTATTTAAAAAAAATAAAATAAAAAATCTAGCAAGAATATACAGAGGGGACAAGAGGAATGATGAGCCAGTTTTACAAGAAAATATCGTGTGGTCTGCAGTGTCCTGCAGTGTGATGGAGCAGCTGCTGAAGAAATAGATCAAGAAAGTTCAAAGGCTGAAAACTTTTTCGATCTTGCCACACCAAAGAACTATCTGGGGCTTTTAAAAGGACCATGCTCCCTTTCAACCTACAGGTGTTAACCTCAGAGAAACAAAACACTGCAACTCCTTACCACCAGGCACGGAGAAAGCAAGAGACAGTAAAAGAATGCATGAGCAGCGCAGGGCCCAACAAAAGAAACTCAAAACTATTTGAGTTTTCTGTTTGCGTTTCAAACTATTCAACTAAAATCTTAATCTTTTTTTCCTTTTAAAAAAAAAAAAAAAATCAGTGACAAATGAAAACAGTTTGAGGGAACAGATTTTTTTGGTTAAATTAAATCAGGCCTGAAAAGCTATCACTCTCATATCTACATCTCTAAGCATATAAGGAATGTTCCAGAAATACTTTATACTTTATAATACTATTTTCTCTCCATATAAGAATAGATCTGAAATGAGCTGACAAATATTGCGTCAACCTAAAGGTTCATATTTACAACCAATTTTCTACAAATTGGTCTCTTTTCAGGGGATCAAATTAAAAATAATCATAAATAAAATGCACATGTATATATTGAGAATCCTGTCAGACAATGACAGCTGAAGGTTGAAAACCATGGACAAAGAATGGGTTTCCGCCTTTGTGATGTTTTGCGCTGCCAATCAAATTGATTGTGGATCTTTCGGCCTTTAGTGTTGTATTCAGTAGTGAATTGAAGCTCAGTCAGGTTGAGATGAAGTGAGAGACAGCAGAATACTTTCACTTTTACAGAGGAGGACAAAATTATTAGCCTCCTATAAATTTTAAAGCATTTGTCAGTTTTAACAGAGCAAGGGATTTTCATCATAGCATTTATGAACATATTAGTTTTCTTTTTTTCTATTTGCACACAGTAACAGAATTACTTCAGAAAAAAAAATACCAGGGTCAATTATTAGCCTCCTGAAAAACTGACGTATTGAGCCATAGCACAAAACACTACTGCGCAATGATGTGAACTTTATAACACTCAAATCTTGTAAAATCAAGTTAAAACTGAGTATAAAACTTCAGCAAGGGTTTGAGCTGGCACTTGATAAAGCATCATGCCCGAAACAAAATCAGTTTAGACTTGAGAAAACTAATTGTTGATCCTCACAAAGCAGCAGATGGATATACAAATGCTTCCCCCCCCCCACTAGTACCTACTCAGCTCGACTCTGCTTTCCATTAGGTGGTAGTACCTGGTATCGGGTACTTTTAGTATCTACTCAGCTGGGGTGCCAAGCGAGCTGAGTCAAACCGAAAATGTGAGGTCAACAGACTGCATGCCAATGACCGGCCAGGAAGTGACACCACTAGATGAGTCATGACGGCAACTCCTTCACAAGAATCAAACCTGCCGTTTTCAAAACCCAGGAGGGAAATATGTACACAGTAACCAACACAGACATTTCTGTGCTTGGTGGATGATGACAGAATCCAGAGGGAGCAAGAGAGTGACTGTGTCGCATAAAAATGACGTCACTGGATTTACGGGCCGCCTTGCTATACCCCCCCCCCCCACATTGAGACGGTATTCAGTTGTAATGAAAATGACTGAAACCAAGTGGAGTCATGCCGAATAGGTACTAGTGGAATACAGCCAAAAGTTATCACAGTGCTTCCAAGGGTCAAAAACTAGAGTGAGAAGTATCAAGAAATTCAAAGAGAGTCACACAGTACAGAACAAGGCTGGGAGAGAATTTAAAGACTTTCGAAAGAAAATTTGTGAGATTTGTCCAAACACCCCAGAACAACTGCCAAGATACTAGTGAATGACTTAGCCAAGTTGGGAACTATGGCCTTAAAGACAATCACTAGAACTCTGCATAGAAATGGACTGCAAGGTCACAGACCAAGAAAAGTTGCACTTCCTCAGAAGAGACCTTCAAGCCAGGCTGAAGTATGCTAAGGACAACCTGAAGAAAGCTTATGCATACCAGAAATGTGCCCTTTCATCAGATGAGATAAAACTCTCTAGCCATAGAGATGCTGCTTATGTTTGGAGGAGGAAAGGAGAGTCTTTACAAACCAACATCATCCCCACAGTGAAACATGGAGGTGGGAGTATGATGCTGTGGGGATGCTTCAGTGGGTCTGGAACTGGGAATCTCATCAAGGTGGAAGCAATCATGAAGAAAGAAAGATATGTAAAGATTTTGAAAGAAAACCTCAAGCAGTCAGCAGCAAAAACTGTGTCTGGGTCATCGCTTTATCTTCCAACATGTCAGGAACCCAAAACATACGTTGCTCCTGGTGAAGAACTACCTCCAGAAGACCAAAGTGAACATTACTGACTGGCCTGCACAAAGCCCTGACTTGAACCCCATTAAAAATAAATAAAGAAATCAGCGGGATGAACTGCAGAACAAGGTCCATGCCAGAAGACCATCAAATCTGGAGGATATTGAGAGATTTGCCAATCAGCGAGGCTAATAACTTTGACCCTAATAATTTTGAAAATTCCTTGCTAGATGTTTTTGTGGCACGATCTTAATCTGGCTTTTTAGTTCATGAGGTTGATAAATGGTTTGGACCTTGTGGTTAAAACTTTATTTGCTAATTAGAAATTTTCTGTTTGAAAGACTTGGATAATGATACACCTACCCAGTGAAGGATGTTCATTATTTGGGAAGGGGTCTGTTCTTGACCATGGAAAGGATGCTATGATCATCCACCAAACAGACATGACCTCAGCAACACACCAGACTGTATGATTTAGCTTTTCCTAATGTTCCTGCTTTCTCTCTGAAAGGCTTGTAGCTTAAAGGTGACCGTATAACATGTTCTGGGTTTATACTATTTAAGACATACCAAAGAAACTAAAAAGTTTATTTGCAGGTGTAGGTAGTCAACTGTCCACCTACCTTTAGTCCCTTGAATAAGTGGGGCTGCATTAAACAGCAATTTCCAAAAACCTTCCTGATTCAGCATATAGTGAAATAATATTTTTAAAAACACAAAAAAATGAATATTTCAAGTATTTCCATTAATATTGTTTTTATGAAAAAGGGATGGCTATACATATAAGAGCAGAAGTACTGCTCAAGCACATTTAATCTTCCTGAGTCCCAAATTCACTTTCAATCTTTATTTGGCATTTCCCTCTGCATTGTGTCCATCTCCTCAGGTATGGCCTTATCCCTCCTAATCCTCTCTCATCTAACTCCTTTACTCACATCGTCTTTCTCATCCAACACCTTTTGCTGAGCTCTTACCATCTCTGACTTTTGCCTCAATTACACTTCCAACTGTCTTGCCCTGTCTTGCTCCTTTTAACCTTGAACTCTGCCTCAANCCCCTATCCTTTTAAACACACACCACACACTGTAGATAGTATTCAGCCAATATTTAAACAATTATTCATCCTTTTCGCTCAATTAAAAAAAAATTTTTTTTGATCTGCCAACCACCCATCTCAAACCTATTTCCATCTGTCCTCCTTTAAAGGAAACCAAAGCAGGCGAATATTCCCTTGATTAAGCATGGCCATCTTTATATGCTTACATTCTTGCAATCAAAATTAATTTTCCATTCTGTCTTATTTTGCTTCTGACCCCTCTGCATGTCTCATCTCTCCCTCTCCTTCACACGCTTCTCTCCACAAAGAAAAATAAATTAATGAGCTATATTTTTATCATTGAAACTAATGAATTAGCCTCTGACAGATTAATAGGAAACTGGATATGCATAATTTGTGTTTGCCTGTGTACAAAGAGTGGGTATTTGTGCTGCAATGTAAAAGTGCCTGTATAAACCAGCCCCTCTGCCTGAGTCTGTGCGCATGTCTTTATTGTGTGGGCATGTCTATTTCCTAACAAGGACAAAAGCACTTTGATTATCATGCCTAAGCCTTGATCTACCCCTGCAGTAATGCATGATGCATCAAACACACCCTTATCTTTGACTTCTTACTTCACGGTCTCCACAGCATTTCTTCCTCTAATCAAAACTGCAACTGGATCTATTCACAAATGCAATTGTGCACATGTGAAAGAACAACCCATTGTTCCACTGAACAGATTCAATTCATCTGCTTTCTGTCTGATGATTTCCTTCCTCTCTTTCTCCTGGTCTAAGCAAGTCAGCCAAATGTACTGTATAGTGCATGACAACTGTAATGTCACCAATGTTTCCCCCCCCCATCATGTATGAATGAACAAAACAGTCAACATGCAGCTTTGTGATTTGTAACAGCTTTACACAGTGTAATATTCCACCTTTACAGTGTTGTGCAAAAGTCTTGAGCCACCTCAATTCTTTATATTTTGCTAGGAAAATCGGAAATAGGTGCAGCAATTTATTAAAAGGTGAACAATCAATATGTAGGGCAAAAACAGTCTGTATAATACTTCTAAGTCGATATTTGGTATGTCATTGTTATAAAGGTGGTCAATTTTATTCTTTAACACAGCCTGAATTCTTAGGCAGCTTTCTTGTCATTTCTTTTAGTCTTCAGAAATAGTTCTCCAGGCTTCTTGAAGGACATTCAAAGCTCTTTTTTGGATGTTCTCTGTAAAGATGATCCCACACTGCTTCATTAATGTTGAGGTCTGGGTTCTGAGGAGGCCAATCCATGACTGAGTGTTCCATTGTGTGTTTTTCTATCCAGGTCTGCTTTTACTGCATTGGCAGCATGTTTGGGATTATTGTCAGTGAAAAATAAAGCTTTTGGCCAAAATCTGTCAATGCTTTTGCGTTCATAATTCATCAATTTTGACAAGCCCCCTAGCACCACTGGCTGAAATGGAACCCCAAACCATGACAGAGCCTCCACCATGTTTTACAGATGGCTGTATAAGGTCAGTGTCTACCTCTCTTCTGACGCCCTCCATACACATCACAGTTTGATAGGTGCCAGTCAAACCGTTTCATCTTTGGCATTTTTCAGCTAAAGGTCTCTCTCTCCCTCCCTCTCTCTCTTTCCCGCTCTCAAATTTATTTATGCAAGTGTGTCCAAACGTTTGACTGGTACTGAAGAAAACATGGCTCCTTAGGAGCAAAATATAAAAGAAATGACTGGTCACTCAAGACTTTTGCACAGGACTATATAAAATGGACTAAATAATAGATGAAGTTTAATAATGCCTATTTTGTTTACTATAAAATGAATTAGTATTTATTATACAACTCTCTCTAGAGAGTGAGCCAGATAAATGACATGTCACTTAGGAAATTATACACAAGTTTAAAGGTCGACTATATTATGTAACATAACTACAAACATAACTTGGAATTCCAGGTAGCTAGTGACTGTCAGAATTACAGTGATAAAGGGCACTACAAGACACAATCTAGATCAGAAATGGGTTTGTTTGCAGATCAGAATTTGTCCCTTCATTTGTTTTTGTTAACCAATGAAACAGTATTCTTCTGTAAAGTCATTTGTGAATTAGAATCCCTTTCATTATAGCTCTTGTTGCCACTACCTCTGTGTTATCATTTCTTATCCTCTCACCATCCCTTCTCCATCTTCCGTAATGATGCTCACAATTGTTGCCACTGGTATTGCTTTGAAATTTTGAATACACTGTCCTAGCGTACAGTCAGAGAGTGCTTTCAGTTTAAATGCATGTTTTTCTATCAGCTGACTGTCCAAATACAGTAAATTGCGTTGCTCTTGCCCTGGAGCCCAGACTCATTAAAACATAATGCTTGTGTTATGTGAGGACCCAAACCACACACAGAGAGCCTCTGATAGCCTGAGAGCCACCTTTTTGAAAACAGCTATCATCCATTGAATGTAGCACAGACTGAATGCTAACACCTCTAAGGCTCTCACTACAGGGGGACCTAAAGTATGTATAGATCTCGACATTGGGATTTAAACTCAATATTCTACACTAGTACTCTTGTCATATGACGACTCAAACCGAGTCACTTTAGTCTGACAGCTCCTGGCACAGGTCAAATAAGTATGGTGAACTCTTGTGTAAACTGACTTAGGATGGCAACAAAGTTTCAAGTCCAGATAGTCTGCATGACCCCTCTGAATACCAGTAGAGTGACCCCCATTCAGGTTTTTTAGTTTAGTTGATTAGTGTTAAAACATGTAGGCATGTTTTGAAAGCTATAATCCTGGCATGCTCTTGGCATTTTTAATCTCTACATCTAAAACTAAATATCGCTTTCAGGTTTTATGAAAACATTTTATTTACCAATAAAAAATAAACTAAAATTTTACAAAAAGGTAAAACTGGAATGTAAGCAGTGGTGCTTTACATTGATAAAATCATAAAACTGTACTCTGAACAAGGACACTATAAGAGCACGTGTATATAGCTGTGTTTAATGTCCAATTAGATTGAGAACTTCACAGAGAAGAATGTGAGCATGAGAAATGACTCGGTTACTGCTCTGGCAGAAAACATCTGTTTACAGAGAAACAAGGTTAGAAAAACGGTGATTCTTCTTTTTAATATGGTCTATAGCATTTCAACTAGCAGGACTTTTACACTACTGTCCAACTTCACACAACATGCAACTTTGTTGTTCGACTAGCACAGGAAAAAAAATGATTCTAGTGCACAGATATTCAAAATACTCAACACCTAAAAACTGAACTGAGGACAATCCAGGATGCTCTGATGTTTGTGGTGTAGATAGCAGTGCCACAAATTGTATTAGTGCACGCCTTCCATTTAATAAACAGTGTTATGTCAGGTGTCCCTTGGAATATATGGGTATTAAGTTAGCCCCCAAATTGAGTAAATCCAGTCTTAATACCCTGAGGCTTAGGATCGTTAAAATATATTAGTATTCATCTTATACTGGGACCCAAATTGAGCAAATGTATTCTGACACCCCAGGGCTCAGACTGATTAAAACATATTAGTACTAATATGTGGGGCGCAAGCATAAACAGGCCCTGGATCCCTGTAAAATGTCTGCCCACAGTTCCCTTCTCCCCTCCTTAGCCCAACCTGCATTCCTCTGTGCCAACATAGGAAAATGGCTGCTTGTTGACACGTGCATTAGCTTGACATTATGACAAACATTCATTCTGGCTTCCAGTTCCTCCCAAATGCTCCAAATCCTTCTCATTACCATCCTCTCCCCATCATGCTCGTCTCTCTCAGCCAGCGGCTGAAGATAGTGTCACAACTGCCACATGTCTGATCCAACAATGTGAGCTCTCATCAGGCCGTCTCTCCCTCTCAGTCTGCACAGCATCATTCCACCAGCCGAGCAATTTCTTCCATCATCCTTCGCCATCATCCCTTCCCATCCATCTCAATCACTGTCCCGTGCTCTGCACTGCTACTATGTTTAATCAACAAAGAGACACAATGTCACTGGTGAGGTTTTTATTGTATTTATCAAGAGTCATCCTTGTCCTTAAGTTTACTTGATGACTATATTCTAACATAAAGCGTATAGCCAACCTTTAATTTGGAGCACTAGAGTTTTGCCAAAAAGCATCAGTTTGCCCCAATTCCCTGGTCTCCATTATCACTCACTTTTACTCTAGGTACCACTTCACCATCCTCTCCAAGATCTCTGTTGTCCTTTTCTGTGCTACGTTTTTTCCCCCCTCCATCTTCTCCTACTAGTTTTTGATCACCCCATCCACTTGGCCTTTTTTGTTCCTGCCATCTTTGTAACATTCAGACAACCCTTGGTGATTCTTTTTACAATTCACCCTGAAATCTCTAAAATATCCTTGTTTTCCATTTAAGCTGATGATAAACTGACCAATGTGAGCCTACTGTCTATGTCAAAGAAAATCAGAGAATCTTAGAGGTTACAGCTAAAATCATCTATCCATGTTTTGTTTTCCCCGTATTCTGCTTTTTATTGTAAGATTTGCTGCCTTTGTATTTTTGCAGCATTCTAATTTGAATACCTTTGGGTTTTATTCTTTTAGTCAGACAAAACATGAAGACCTCAGGTTCATTATTGTTGGAGCATTTATATGGTTTCTCTGCTCTCTCAATTCTCCAAGATACTGGAAGAAGTCTTTACAGACAGATCAGATGACTTCATTGACAAACACAAATTGCTCACTGACAGCCAATATGGATTCAGAAAAGACAGATCAATTAATTCTAGTAATGCCAAAGATGTTGAAAAAATCTCTAATTCTATAGAAAAACAAAAAGGTATGCAGCAGGAATATTTATAGACTTAAAGCTTTTGACACCATTGATCACAACATACTATTCAACAAATTGGAAAGCTATGGTATCAGAGGGGTTGTACTGAATTGGGTGAAGAACTATTTAAGAAACAGGCAGCAATTTGTAGAAATACGTGAATACAAAATCAACCTGCATGCCAAATTGGAGTTCCTCAGGTGTCAGTGCTAGGTCCAAAGCTATTCATATTATACGTAAATGGCATATGTAAAGTCTCCAACATACTAAAATTTGTTCAGGTGACCGTTTACATCAGCTTTTAGAAACAATCTCAACAAATTGAAACAATGGTTTGATATGAACAAATTGTCATTACATTTGAGTAAAACAAAAATTGTGTGGTTTGGAAAACACCTAACTGATCATGTACAAGTTATGGTAGATAATGTAAGTATAGAAAGGGTGTAGAAGTACAAATTTCTGGGTGTAATGTTGGATCAAAATCTGCAGGAAGCCTCGTGTTAATCATGTAAAAGCAAAAAATAGCAAAGAGGATCACCTTGTTAGGAAAAACAAAGCATGTTCTGAACCAGAAATCATTGCATATTTTATGCTGTTCAATGGTGTTCTTACTTGAATTATTGTGTGGAAATATGGAGTAACACATACAAAAGCACACTATAGCCACTATGCACATTACAAAAAAGAGCAATAAGGATAGTTTATAATGTTGGATAGCTGGAGCATACAAATGCTTTATTTTTAAGGCCAAACTGTTGAAATGTATGGATCTGGTAAAGTTTGAAAATGGGCAAAGCAGGAAATAATGTGTTACCAGAAAGCATTAAAAACAATGTTCACAGACAGAGAAGGCGGTTTGAACTGAGGAAAGAGCTCAATTTTAAAAAACAAAGTAAGGACAACGATGAGGAGCATGTGCACCGCGGTCTGTGGAGTGAATTTGTGGAATAATTTAGAAGAGAAAATGAAAAACATGTACCAATATAAATCAGTTTTAAAAAATTATATAAACACTTATAAAGTCTGTGTATATTTCTGACAGTATAATCAGAGCATAAAAGGATGAGCAAGTTGGGGGTAAGAATTAAGCATTTACTTCCTCCTACTCCTTTTCGAACCAAAAACAGAAGAAAAAAAAAAGTCACTGATTGCATGTGAACTTGATTTTTGTGTGTATTAAAATTTCACAGTAAGTGCGGCCCTATTGTGAGGATTGTTTTGTACTTTGAAACAATTCATGGAGAGACCGTGATCTTGGTGGGCAAAACAGAGGATTAACATGCTACTGGGCTACTATCGTTTCAATTACATATTTATAGAATATTTATCAGAATAGTTCATATAATGGTTGCATGCAAATTGAGACTGATACTTTTAACTTTATCCAAGTGTTCTTTGCCTAAATGCAAACATGAAAATTTCCATAGTGTGTGTGCGCGCCGGGAGCAGATCACGTACTAAAAGCAATCTGAATACACAGAGGATGTTTGATGTTATATTCTTGTTTTGTTCATTATCTTACAAAAATAAATAAATAAGATTTCCTTTAAATCATATTTGCTTTTATGCTTTCTTCCTCATCCTAAATTCTCACACCTACACAACCTCCATTAGTCTCTCTCCCTCTCCAGTCAAACAGACCATTTGGGACATGTCGCTAATTAACACCATCAATGATGCTTGGTTGCCACGGGGACTGGTCGTAACTGGCGGCAGCACAACGGTAAACAAAAAGAATGTGTCATAAATGTCATACACACACACATGCTGTCTGTAGCTCTCACACACACACACACACAGGCACACACAGGCACGCAGACACACTCAAGCAGGCTAGCAACATGGTTGTTAAAACGTAACAGGCATGTACATACATGCAAATACTTGGCTAGAGAATTAAAACAGCAAAACAATGTGTGCAGACATATACACAAGTGCAATACCCACACACACACACACACGCACACACAAACACTTTGAGTGTCACAGCATTGGCTTGCCATGTCTGGGGATATGGGATGATTAATCACACACTGTACAGATGGCCACACTGGGGAGAAAAAGGGAGAAGAGGAAAGCTGTCCTCTCTGTCTGCTCAGCATCCATCTCACATTTTCTCTCTTTCCTCGCTGTACTCTTTTATTGCCCTCTGTCTCCATTGGTCTCTGTTGACCCCCCCAACTCCACTCCCTCTGTAGTATGCGAGATTTATGAGTGGCTTTCAGAGACACACTGCCTTTGCAAGGGGTCTACATGACCAGCATTAATGACATTAGGTCCATTTATGCTCCCGTTCATGAAATGCTCAAATAAAGCCATGCACACAGGTGATCTTGCCCTCTCTAATCAGATCAAAGCATCTCCGCCCACACATCAGTAACATACACAAATCAAACTTATCGATGTGACATTTCCATAAATGTGAACACAAGAACACTACATTTAATTCTGCTCTCTCCATTAGACACACAACCCTGCTGCTTTCACCACAATCATGAAGCCAAAGTAAATAATCAGAGGAGGATAATGATGGGGTTGTACAAAAGGGAGAAATGCAATGGCTTACTGCTGAGTCACTCTCACCTGCAATTGTTTTTAGACATAAAATAAGACAAATGGTGCAAAACAAGTCTTGAAATGCAATATTGTGCAATCTTACGAGCAGACTGCAGCTTCCTTTGGTTAAAACACACTTAAATACACACCTACAATTGCCAAACCTCAGTTTTGGTCAATCAGGACAAGCTTTTCAAAAAAGTAAAATCCACAACACCTTTTCTGCTCAGTCCTTTGCATTACCATCATTCAGCCCAGCCAGCACCCCACACTGTCAGGCACAGCACACCAGACACATCAAGCAGACTTCACTTTAGCTTTGGGCTTACATGGCACTGAGCAAACTCAGGTGTCTTGAGGTTTTGCTTTATTGTAAAAATGAAAGGTCACAGAAAATTTGATTGAAGAATAATGTCTCTGCTGAGGTTCCTCAGGCCTGCTGAGTTTCTTTAAAAGACACTATAGAGCAAAGACAGGAGTGAGGAGAGGGAACACGAGCGTCTTTGAAACCAACAGACCAGTGGTGAGAAAAAAAATAAAATAAAATAATGCATCTTAGACTTTTAGGATTATATTTTGGTAAATAACCTATCATGAAGAAAACCAAAATTATGGTAAACCATAGGTGAAATATCAAGTTAAACAAAAAAATAAATAAACTTTATATTTCAACCTGTAGCTACAACATCTGTTCAGAAATATTGACTAAATTATGCAGTGTAAATGTGTTACTAAGAAACACCCACGTAACAACATTACCTCCAGCATTCTGGCTGTTTTTTGATTACTCAAAAGAGGTTATTAAATGACAACACTCAGCAAAATGTGGCATTTCTCGACTCAACAGTGTTTAACGCTGGAATATTTTCAGCTTAGTGACTTCATTCCTGGATGAAAGCGGTGACACTGCAGTAACATGTCACCATTCATCCAAACTATTACTGTACATTGCCCAGAAATCTCTGCTGCGCAGGTATTGGCTGACTCATCAGGACAATGGACTCCATTTGGCTTATGACTTACAAATATCACCCTCTATAGCACACCGGCTCAAACAGCGTTTGAGTAAAGCATTTGTAAAAAGGTGTGGAAGTGTTTCAGTCATTTCACACATAACCTAGGGAGGTATCTCACACACACACACACACACACACACACACGCTGAGAGAGCACCAAAACAAGAGTGGGAGTTCACTACTTTACTGGCACACCAGTGAAGCAGTGAAAACATATGTGCGATGAGGAATGGACACTTTGCAACCTGTGAGCCTGAAGCCAGTACATTATACAGGCAAACCTGGCAGAGAAAGGTACAGACAAGAATGTGAATGGGAGCTAATGGGGATAATATGGAAATGGAAGACTAATGGTAGAGCTGTGGGGTTGGAGCCAAAACCTCCAGGTATCCAATTGAAGATGGATATGGATTTTATGTTGCTGAATTCCTCCCTCGTTCACAGATGGCCCGGTGATCTTGAAGCTTTAAGACCTTCACCACCTGACAGAGTGCACAGCTCAAACCAAATGAGTTTATTAACCATTATTTAACTAAATAATAAAAAACAAAGAACAAAGTCAGCGAGAGCGTGTGTGCAGTCGCAATTTAAAAATGACCCTCATTTCTTATGTCGACTAACTGACAGAAGAGTTAATCTGGCATCAACAGGTAAAGTTCATTACTGCTGACATTTAAAGTGCCTGATCAATGGTTTTGCTGGAGCCTGGAGGAACGGCCCATAATTCAAAATGAGTTAGAGGGATTTAACTGCAACTGCAGCATATAAACAACAACAGAAGGCAGCTCTCAAATTAGGAACGCCACAAAATCACTGAGTGTATATTTATACATATTACACTAGACAGTGAATAAAATGAGGAGCCCTGGCTTTAGCCCAGAGTCTGCTACGTCTCTCATATTACACGTCACATTAGCATGGTTGGTTTCACATATAGCATATGGACTAGATAAGAGCTTTAGTCAAAATCCAATTCTTGCCCAATTGCTAATGCTCAGTCAAATTTATTTAATTGCCTTTATTCCAGCAATATTCGATGAAAAATCTGTTTAGCCAGCGAGAACAGCTCTAATCTACAGCCACGAAACAAATGATTCCATTCTCGCCAGTGCCGTATTCTTCGCTCATTACGTGCGACTGATATAGGCCCAGCCACTGGTGATGTCCATGGATCAACCAAACGGGCTTGGAAAATGAGTTAGATTAGGTATCATTTTCCAGCTTATTTTCCTCCCTCTTTCCTTACTGTATCTTCCATTTTTACCCATTCAGCTCCCCATCTCATTATCTTTTCTGTCAGACATAACGACAGTGTGCTTTTTGTAATATACTTCATACAGTAGTAGTAGTAACAGCCCCCGATTACAGGAGCTGCCTAGTTAATTTGGCATTTTACACCAAATAATCCTCTAGCAGTGAAGACATTTTTTTGCTTTTACATTAAAGCGCAGTAAAGGAAGTTTTAGTCAGAGGTACTGTTTTCTCTATACAGACAGAAAAGGTACAAAGTTCTTGTTTTTCTCTAAACAGCCTATCCAAAAATAGAGCGGCCACAGTTTTCTTTGAGTTCAATAAAATTTAAATCAAATACTGAAAAAGCAGCAAGTAGTTGTGTACAATTTCTCTGCACCACAGCTCTGGCACACATACACGCAGTACACTCAGTGCTCCGCTTGCCTTTCAGTAAGTCACCACATGCCACTCATGAACCGTATAGAGATCTTTAGACGCAGCTTTATTCCATGATTTTTTCCCCTGTTGGCTGCAAACAATTTAACAATTTCACTGTTTTATGAGCGATAAGCTCCTAGGACAGGACACCTACAGTGTACTGTACATGCAGACCTTAAATTAAATTTGCATGGAGACTAAGCCTACGCTTCTGTTTTTACAGTTCTTTACTTACTCTCAGCCCATTAAACACCACCAGAGCTGAGCTGAAAGAATAAAAACTAACAGTCTTTTAAACATCAATGAAGTACCCGACTATAACCCATCAGAGTCTGCTGTGTCTTAATATATTTGCGATATTAATAGGTCTGTTAAAAGTCTGCATTTTTGCTGGTTTTCCTTCCTGGCTTCAAATAGACTAAACTTTATTAATATTGTAGATCTTTTCCAGTCTTACTGACCAAAGCATTTAAAGTGCACACATATTAACACATTGCTTTTAATACTAAACTACTGTACAG
>JASGAU010383903.1:0-13027 GCA_030220045.1 Australoheros facetus
CACACACACACACACACACACACACACACACACACACACACACACACACACACAAAGATAGGGCTTCAGCAGCTGAGTACCAGGCAGTGCTGACCTCTCACTTTCCACATCTCTATCACACACACACATGCACACTAACTAGACAGTGCCGGTCTCTCATCCAACCAATGATAAAAGGGGCCTCTATGCTCCAAAGCATTTTATTGCAGTGACACACACACACACACACACACACACACACACACACACACACACACAGAGTCGTGTTTCCCCTCATATCAGGGGACAATAGTCACTTACATTCAGTGCCTTAATCCAAAGCATAAGAACTACTTGACTAAGTCTTAACTTAAACGAAACCCTAAAATTGAATGATTTATGATTTATTAGGCAGGTTCCCCACAATGTGACTATATGTCCCCACAACACCTGTAATACAAGTATACACTCAGACGCTCAGACTCAGTGATGCACACACACACACACACACTGGCTCAATAGGTAAAAAACTTCAAAGTTTCAAAGTTAATAAGGCGAATTTGCACATCTAAACTTCTGATGCTATCTGGCAACAGTGGTTATACATTATTGGGCCAAGCAAAACTCACACCGTCATGCCCACATCAGCAGAAAAACATACACATCCGATGCAGCAGGGTACTGTGGGATGAGGGCGAAACAGATCAGAGAGCTAGTTTGTTTTCACTGGCAGATGAGCAGGTGCACAAAGACTTTCATCTTTCACCTGCTCAGAACATGTGTTGTAGTTTGACATTTTTCCTTTAGTCTTTCAATACACATAGAAGCACACTGATCTCTCTGTGAAACGACCATATTTAATTGCCAGGTAACCGTGTTTAGTCCTGCTATGCAGACAAGTGCGTATGTGTTTTTAAAGCTGGGTAGGTGAGTGAGTGGGAACTACAATAATAAACCTCTTCTGTGTTCACTAGTGCTAAAGTGGATCAGCTGAAAGGACCCTTTATGGCGGTATGATTAGCTGTTTCACTAATCACGATTTGCCTGTTTAAAGTGTTTTTTTGTTTGTTAATTTTGTTTTTTGCTGCTAACAGGAAGTATAAGTAATTTTTTAAGAATCCCAATCATGATGTTAGACACCTGCTGAAAGCTTGAACACAGTCAGTATGTCAGAGCAGAGCAGACCTCTAGCCTTTCTGCTTTCACCTAATATAAAACTACCACAGGCAGCTGGTTAGCTTAGACAGCTAACCTGACAAGTAAAGAAACCCCTAAAGTTAGTAAAGTAATATGTGTAAGAGATTTCTTGCATGCTGACACTGCTTGAGAGTTGTCTACCATATTGGACATGATACAACCACCAGTCACTGAGGAAAAATGTGCATTTCCTGACTGATTGGCGGGTGGTTCCTGAAGGTTTCTCACTGTTGCTAGGTGAAATCGGTTGCAAAGAGGGTGCCACACCAAAAACCTCCTTATGATTGCTTTGATTGCTAGCAGATTGCCCAGAGTTTGTATGGAAGACACTGACTTGTCTGCAAACACTTGCCAACTACTCACCAAGCGGCAGTAAAAGTTGAAAAAGTGCAACGCAATCCGGAAATGGAGAACCTTCACCTTCAAAGTAAAAACTGTGCCTCAGCATTATGTTTTGTGTCACACTTTTCACAGTGAGAGTAGCTGGTGAGAGTATGTAGACTAGATGACATCTTACATGCAAATTACAGGTTAGTGCGGCAGTCTGCAAGGAACCAAAAGAATCCCAAGGAGGTTTTTGCTGGTTGGGGAATACACATTTGTCCCTAGCATCACCTGGGGGTCTCCGACTGGTATAAAGGCCCGTGTGACTGAGGCTTTAGCAATCAATTTCTCAACAACTGCCAGGAACCTGCTACAACCAACCTCCCTCACCAACCTGTTGGGGAATACACAATTTTCCCTCACAACTTGAGGTTGCCAAATCGTGATGGACTGCTCTCTAGACCTGCGTGACTGGGGTCGCAGGTACACCCTACATCCTTATTCACTTGTCACCATGATTGTCAGAGGTCCAAAATGGTGGACAAGTTAAAGTCACGTGGTTAGCGGTCACATGTCTGCAAAACCTCAATATCTTGTTTGTTTAATCTGCACAAAGACCAATGTGAAAAACAACCCAAACAATTGGGTGTTTTGTATTTCTTGGCCAGGACAGAATAAATTTTTTTAAACCATTTGAACAGAACCAGGCTGTTTTCCCTGCTTCCAGTCATTAACCTAACCTAAGCTAAGCTGATGACCTCCTGACTACAGCTTCATATTAAGCGGAAATGTAATGTAACTCTCATCAGCAAATAAAAAAGTATAATTCCTCACTTTTGATGATTGTTATTTAAAAGCAGTTTGTGAGTGCAGTTAGCTTTTATTTATTTATTTATCAGTTTTGCAGTAAATTCAGTTCTGTTCTTCATCATTTTTGCCTTCAAAACTATTTTGCTGTTCAAGCAGAACATTAAAGAACTAAAAAGGCTTGACAGCTTTTTAAAAAGTTATAAAGAAAAATAGGTCAGCAATTGATTGTTACTAATTTAAGTGTGTCTCTGCCCTGGTTTCCTGTGGCATCTATTATACTCTATAATAAGATGCAGACTCTTCTTCCAATGAAGATTGGATGTTTCCAAAGGTGCTGTAAATTTGAATGACTCACACACAGCAAGGGGGCTTTGATAAAAGAGGCTGGCAAAACACAGAGTGTGGGAGACAGTATAGATGGAGACGGCATACAAAATGAATCACATGCTCATATGAACAACAATTTAGTTCCTCAACAATTTAGAAAACCTAAATGCTTTGATATTTCTATTGTCGATTTGCTGAAAATGCTTTTTCTTGTGTCTAAAATTACCCCCCCTTTAAGCCTAAAGTGGAAGTGGACCTATTTTGCACACAAAAAAAGAAAAAAACACTCACAAAATGAAATCTGATTTTCATGTGGCTTCAGTTAACATCCCTCCCTTTGAAACAGGAAATTAAATTTTAAAACAAAGCTGCAGATAATTAGAAAATGGTGCACACTCTCATTGCTTTGTTTTTACAAATCTTAAATTCAGCATTGTGTAAAACGTTATCACGTCCACGTGCTACAAGCTTTTTAAACTCCAGTGACACTGATTTTTGCGGATAACACTTGCATGTCTTCTCCAGCTAGTTATTGAGCCCCTGGCTCAATTCATTTATTATGACAAGATATAATTGAACCCTAAGCTCCGTATTTAGCAAAATTAGTAACTGGAAAAAGAGCCATAAGCTAAAAGATTTAGCCTGTACTATTGCCTTTATAATGTTTCATGACCACACTTTGGTATTTATGACCGCTGTTACTTTTACAGTGTGGCTTTAGGATAGACTGCAGTCCACGGCACATGCAAGCATACGGTAGTGTGAACAAGCACACACATGCTGTGAGTCCCGACTTCCTTCAGATGCATTTTGCAGTTGGATTTCATTCAACAACAAAAAAATCCCAGTAAATGTTACAAAATCTTTCAGCGAAAAAGTATTTGTAAATGCTTAGATTTAACACCTGTGAGGGATCAACAGGAGGCAAAAAAGATCAAGAGAAATATTATGAGTGTTTGTCCTACAGCCAGCGATTAAAATGCATTTAAAACAATATATGTAATTCTCTTCTCTTCTTTACAATTCAGAAATAAAAGCAAACAAAAAAAAAAACTACCATGTCATGTTTGACCTGCTTATGTGCCTGCAGGGAGAGAAACCTCATTTATGTTAATTGCCTCCAATTTGGCTTGTTACCAGGGCGAGTGAAAGCATGCGTAGATAGATTTTGTTTGGCCAAGAGCAGAGTAATGGGTTTCTAACAAGCCTGCGGAGATGTATGGTAATAGAAAAGGGGAACGCAGAGAGTGAAAGTGCAATCAAACTTTGACAATAAAAGATTGGACTCTTTAGTGTCACTAGCTGGTAAAGGATTGTACTGCACAATTATTCAGTCCTGAATTTCATTTCACTGCAACTACACGCAACTAAATTAATTATTATTTCAAACATTAGCTTACACTGCACAGTAAATAGAGTTTTAAGTGTCTGTGAGGCTTTCTATAAAAGGCATGCACACACATAAAAGCAGTCAGAGAGAATGTGGGCATGACGGAGAAAGAAAGTGCAAGCTGCATGCAGTATCACTGAGAAGGGAAGTGACAGGTTCAGTGTTGTGACATAGAAGCTTTTAAAGCACGTCCTTTGACACTCATAAGCACCCACACACTTTCAGTGGATGCGGTAATTCAGATAAGTTCAAACAGAAAAACAGAACAAGAAAGAAAGAACCTTAAAAGCATTAATGATGCTGTTCTCTTCCTCTGCTCCAGTCCTTGATCAGAGCACTCAAAAAGCTACTACAGAGCTTGAAATGAGTTCTGTAAAGAAGCTCTTTGCTCTAAGTGTTGTTGCACATACAGAGAGCCAAAATAGAATGACAAGAAATTAGTCAAATGCTAGTGACTATAAAGTACTTCTGCAGAGAAGTACTTTTTAAAAAAATTTTTTTAGCAATCATAGCAGAACACCAGCATCTGATTGGTCACAGGGCCCACACGTTGACCAAATTAATGCTTAATGTGAGACTTAAAGAGGAATATGAAAATGCACACGATCCATGCACGAGATGCAGCGATGACAAAGACAGGTTGCAAAGAAGAATTGATCGCAGGCATCTGTATGATGCTTGTATGATTGCTGCAGGAAGCAGCAAAGCACACACAGATACACAAATACGCGCATATGAATACAAACATGAACTTGCACTGCCGTGTCAGCAGACCTTCTTTGCATATTTCCTCTTTACATATTCTTGTTTCAGCTTTGCTCTCAAACTTCCTCTTTTGCTTGCTTCTGTGTGTGCTGAGTGGGTGAGTTTCAGGACTAGAGCAAGATGCTTTATATCAACACACACTGCAACGCATAAAAACCCTCTGCTGGTATCATTATACAGTGTAAGGAAAGCTGCGAACAGGAAGTTGCGGGGCCTACTATGGAGCAGGATGTTGCACACCTCCATTAAAAGATGAAAAGTAATTATATGTATTTTAAAGAGATATTTGATAGTGTGTTACCAGATAGAAAGAAAGAAAATGCTGACATTTCATACTTTTACCTGTAAGACTTAAGGATAACATGAAATGTTTTTGTGGTGGAGGCAGTACAGCCAAAGAGTGGAATAAGCAAAGTGGAATTTAATTCACATCACATTTCTTGGCAACTATGAAAATAGTGTTGTTGTTCTAGTGTTAAAAAAAAACAACTCACTCTGACCTTAGAAAGCATTTTGCCCATACACAATCACTGGAAAAGTGTCTCTAAACTGTTAACACATTTTCTCAACAATGTAAGCAGTGAAATTACTCTTTTTTTTTAAATTTTTTTTAGCAGAATGTCATCCATAAAAAAATCACATTGCTCTTATATTCAAGCCTATTGTGTGCCTAAAGTCATAAAAACGTACGCTGGGCTATATTATATTAAGATACACATATTAGGATATTAAGCTTTAGTTAGGCGTGCTTGACTTTATTACAGATGAGCAGAAGCCAACTCACAGCAAGAAAGCGAATATACATACATGCTTAAGTACTCCTTTAAATTAGATTAGCTGAATACCATTGCACAGGATGCTATCTGAGCTTATAGAAATGTGAATTTACTGGTGGGTAGCATTGTCACATCACAGAAACTGCAGCTGCCACTGCTGCGCGTGCCATTAATGGCCTAGTATGCCCGTAACTGTGAGGGACAAAAGGTGTTCTTCTGTGCAGACTAATTCTGCACTTTGAAGAGAATAAATCATTTGCTGTATCTTTATGGACATTTTGTGAATTCAGTAGTGCCTTTGTACACTTCTAAAAACTGTCTGGTTTAGTCTGTACTTGGCTAAGCCGTGATTGCAACCTCGTATTCCTTTCACTGCCTTAAGGGAATTGCAGGATAAAAATGTGCAGCATGCACACACAGGCATAGGAACACCACCTCACACACAGACACCAGGAGCAGGGACCGATCTTGAATAATTTGATCTGTGCTGAGACACTCAGGCTCATTCGCATTTCTCTGGAACATTAATCTACTGGTGGCCACACAACGACCCAAAAGAACAAGTTAATGACTCACAGGTAGAAGTCTCAGGTGTGAACACATCATTCGCAACACTTTACCAGTTGAGGAATATTTGTGCAGCAGCCACACTGAGCAAATCATCATGCGATTACCAGCGGAAACTTAGATAAGAGCTGTATATAATAAGATATGGTAATGACTGTATAAATTAGTCAGTTTTTAAAGCCCACAGGGCAGTTCTGATTTTTGTGTGACATTTTCACAATAGTTATTTTAGTAAAAGAACACTTGCATGACTATCTGGAGGAAGCAACAAGTGCAAAGTGTGCTTCCTAATTAGTAAAGATAAGAATTTTGGTTTAAAAAAAAAGAAAAGAAAAATGGAGCATTTAGGCTACTGGGTAAGATAAAGTGGACCAGCTGTTCAAGTAAAAGTCTCTTCCTTTCAGTGTAAATTTGTCATTATTCAAGAAAAACTGGTGGTTGGGGGGGGGGCAGCCTCAATAATTATCAGTTTCAAAGAAAAAAATAATGGCAAAGACACGATGAACGGCATGTATTGGCTCAAGCTGCTGCTGTCTGGTGGTTCTTCATGCAGGAGTTTGCCTCTGGCGGTTGTTGACAATCCGTTCAATAGAAAATAAAACTATTTCCGGCTTGACTTGTCAAAATAAGAACATAAAGAACCCTTTTCTCTTAGCTTGCTTTCTTGCTTTTCATTGATACGGCAATGGATTTTCGTTTGTAACTGTATAAAATAAAACTAAAACACAAACACTATAGGAAGCGTTCCTTTCTTTTCTTACTTTGCTTGAAAATACATTGTGAACCACTGCCAACAAACAAACAAAAACAGTTAAAATCAGGCCAATGCCTGATGCATTGCTCCCTAAATTATAAAATAACGATAATGATATTTTTCTTATTTTAAATGTTTGACCAATACGCCTTAAATACATACCAGTGTTTGTACTAAGTATAACACCAAGAGCTCACAACCAAGAAAGACAACAAGCATATATCCTTCATATACCCCAGGAAAACAAAGGCTGCATGAGCTTGTCACAAAGAATAAATGCTTTATTATGCAATCAACAAAAGCCCTTTCACGGCTTAACAAGTTTAGAGGGAATATAGGGAGCTTATGAGTTTTGGTGTTATGGAAGGCATTTGGTTTTATTTTGAAAGACGGCCTGTTCTCCTCCAGCATGCTTGCTCACAGCAGTTGGTTGATGCTGGTCTGCTGCGTGAAAGCCCAGCAGTCGCTTTGACGAGTCATCGCTGGAGAAGATCCCAGAGCAGACGGAGCCGCTGTCTGATGACTTGAAAACGGGGGGAATCACTGTGGACCGCAGCGGATTTATTTGCAATATACGAGTCCGGAGGAGCGAAACAGCGGCGGCACAAGCGGACTGGGTGTCGATACGGGTTGCGATACATCATCTTTGAGTGAGACTATTATCGTTTTTTGGAGCCGGACACAGACAACACGGAGGGAAAGTAGTACCACAGCCGTCGCGACACCAGCGGGCGAACTTGTCATCTCTGTCCGGTGGGAGGTGTCTGTCTGTCGGCTCGGGTCTCGCCGCAGGGACCGCTCGTCGCGTCACCGATCGGACCTTTAATTTAAGGGGATACAGTAGAAGCGCAAGTTGTATTTTGTGCAAATTGCTGTTATTTTGGGTTTTCGACAACCAACTGTGGCTTTATTGTGACGCACCATACTGACACTTGTGCTGTGTGTCTGAGCGGACCCCCTCTGCAGAGGAATCAAGGGGCTTCTTCATCAAGTTTTTCCCTTCATATTTCCACAGCACCAGCACAGACCACGCCGATGTCATAGGTAATGCTTCGCCATGTGTTTATTGCAATGCTTTATACAAAAATCGTGACCGGTCGTGGCTCGTGTCTTTGTTTTTGCCTGCGGGCAAACTTAGCGACACAGCCTCGTTTCCTCGAGTTCTTCAACAAGCAGCAGTGAACCCCTCACTGCACGGGCTGCTCTGCAGCTGTGGCTTAAAGCTCATTGCATTTCCAGGCTGCTCAGTAGTTTGATTTACAGTACAGCAGTTCTTCCGAGTGCAGCATTGTTATTGTCATACATCATACCATAATAGACACCACAAAGACCCCATGTGCTAAAATCAGCGACTCTTACATCATTTACCCTGAAGTTTTATTTGCGCCTGTGGCTGTGCACACCTTTTCTTCATCAGGCTTTAATGATCCGGTCGTAACCAATGGAGTTCAATTAATGATGACGTGCTGATATCACTGATAACAAATCATTTATTATCTTTTATCGTATTTTAATGCTACCCACATAGTTCTACGTGACAAGTAGGTTTAGATCATGGACTTTTGCTGAGGCTAGGGGTATTAAATATATGGCCCGTGGGCCAGGATCGGCTCATTATATTGTCCACTTTGGCCCACTGGATAGCTTTGCCATGATGTAATTGATTCCTTCTATTTATTTTGTAAATTAAAATTCTTGGTGTGGCAGTGCTTGCATTACACAGGGGTGAAAATTTATGCTTTTTCTTTTTAAAATCTTGTGTTAGTAGACTGATTTACTTATACTGTGCTTAACCTAATATTGGATAAATGCTTCACATAGATATTTATGGATTTGTTTTGCAGTGGTGCTCATTTAAGTAACGAAGTCTATTCTATCATCAGGTAATTAAAGGGACACCTCTAATTGGTCCTTGGGGGACACCGGTAATGTAATAATCTACAATGCTTATTATTTAGCAAAATTATAATATTTATTGCAATTTAAACAGTAAAGTTTACACCTGACCTTAACATTAACATGACCCCCCCAGCTTTGTGAAATCACAGCAGTGACACACACACACACACACACACACACCTGTAGTGGCTCCATAGCATAGTGTTTTACACATTCAGCTAACAAGTGAAAGAGCCCCAGTTCTGTTTTCCAGAGGAGATGCACATCCCTTTGGGGTTGCGTTAGGACGGACATCTGACGTGCATGTTTTGAGTTTTTTTTCCTGCAATCAGTAATGAATGTTTAAAGTTTAATTTCACTCTGGTATCAGTGCCTCCATCGTTTTGGCCAGATGTGTCAGGCACAGGAGTTCAACTTTCAAAGGTTGTTCCATGAGATGAGCTGTGCCATACTAAACTCAGCCTACTGAGTCTCTTTAGTTTCTGTCACTTTATTGCCTTCACTGATTGCTGCGCAACCATTCAAGCAGTCACATTTGCAGCAGCTTGTAGCTTTCACATACATTCTCACTGGTTTTCTTTTAACCATTTCCCTGAATTGAGACAATAAAAAAAATTGCTTCTGGGGATAAATGAAGCACAAATGTAATTTAAAAATATCTTCTGAAGAAAAGCGCATATGTACATGTAAATGGCTAAGTTTGGCCACAGTTGCCTGTATGACAATTGCGCTTTCTTTTTTTTGGTGCATGAGTGTCAAGCTTGTGAAAACTTGCTGAGTTGTTTTCCAGCTTGAATAAGTTTACTGTGAATTGTTTCTAACCTCACACACGAAAGCAGCTGCTCTTTCTCTGTGCCAGTGCTACCGTGATAACCTGGTAGAAGGTGTCTGTAGGACATTATGCAAGCCAGCTTTCAAATTCCGAACATAATACTTAGTTGTTACATTTTCTGTAATGCAATATGTAATACATTCTGTGTGAAGTAGTTCTGTCTGTGTCACTCTGAGTGCCCCTCATCTCTCATGTTAATCTGCTGAATTGCTACCGAGCAGCCTAACCTCAGGGTCAATCAGGCTGTGCTGACTTGGGCTAAATTTGGAACATGGAGCAATTAGGCACATTCTCTGCTACATCTCTTTACAGTTTTAACTATGGAGGGGCAGCTGGGAGGGAAAGACTGGTGTGGGATGCAGATCTCCATCTGGTTAACGAGCTTGAGTTGGAGATTAAAAAAAAATTGGGCTGAAAAGATGAACTATGATGACTCGTGTCAGACAGGATGAATTGAGGGGGGTTTGCTTGGGTCCGCTAAAAGTTAATTAGTAATTTTTAAACGGTCATGCAAAGTTGCTACACTGATGATTTTCAAAGTCCTGTGTGAGTCCGAGAATAAAAACATATCCAGATAGAAATCAGCCGAACAGGCAGGAAAAAGTCAGGGTTTCGAAATTGCTTTCAAATTCCTGCAATAAAAGGTTAGATTATCTGACAGCTTGTGTGTTCTTATCAGCCACTTTGGCGGGGAGCCAGGTACCTTGATTCCTGTAATGTATAATCATATCTATAAATAAAACAGTTTATTTCACAGTTTTTTATCTTTTTTTTTTTTTTTTCCCAGGGACAAGGACCAAAGCAGACCAAGCTGGGCCAGGCTAGGCCTACCTAGCCATCAATCTGGCCTTACAGTAGAGGCCAGCAACCTCTCTTGGAAGTCCCTTGTTCAATCAGCTGAGGAGGCTTCAGCCTGGTCTTACAGAAACCCCACCAGACGAAGCTTTGGAGTCCAGGCACATTCTGTCATTATTTTTTTTGGGAGACCATACTGGTCTGATAGAGCTCCAGTCATTCCATGTTTTGGATCATTCCTCTCTGGATGTTGGCAGCAGGATGGATCTCCGTGTTGATTTGAGGGTTATCACCTCATTGCAGTGCTTGCACCCCTCCTCTACTGACTGCCTTTCATCCCTTCCCTCCCCAGTTTTTAAGAGAAAGCCCCTTCCTCTTACCTGGGGCTTCCCTGAGCCCTCTACAAACGGGCCTTGTAGGAACTGTTGGTTGTCTTTTTAAAACATTTTGACTTACAAAGAGGGAAAAACCCCCACAAAAGACATCCAGGATTGCTGCATTTAGGTTTTTTTGTTGTTCTGTTGCACATTATCTTTGCTTTTCTTGCAGTTTGATCAAAGGTTAGCAAACTTTGAGGTTCAGATCTGTGTCCAAAGTTTACACGAATAGGTTACAAAAAATTCTTTTGCAGTTTGAGCTTTTTTTTTGTTTGTTTGTTTGTTTGTTTTTGAAAGAATGTCTGAAAAAAATAGCGGCAAAGCAGTGAAATTCACTGCCCCTCTGCCCCCTGTTTCTTCCTCCCCCTGTCCATCACCCCAGACCCCCCACAAGAATGTGAACGGCTCTGCCAGTTCAGACACACATGTCGTGGAGAAGCTTGGTGGAGAGCCCGAGGTCCAACGTCGGCGCCACACGATGGATAGAGACTCTAAAACGGCTGAGCACCGGTTCTTCCGCCGGAGTGTTATTTGTGACTCGAATGTCACTGCTTTGGACCTCCCCAGCAAAGCAGCCGTGATACTCACGTCACCCCCAGACAGTGAAGGGGCTTCCATCATCTTCTCTCAACAGCTTTTAAAGCCTGGACCTGGTGGACAGGATTATGAAGGTGAGGAGTCCCAAAGAGGTTCCTATCTGCAAAGCAGCACCCTGCAGCCTTCATTTGGGCATGGGGGGCAAGTTGCAGAGGGGCACATACAAAATACTGAGGGAGGTCTGGATGTGTGCACTATTGCTGTTCCTTCCTTTAGCAGTGCTGAACATAGTACAGATGGGGCAGTAACAGAGCCCAGCCCGACAGTATTGGATGTTACCAACCAAACAGTAGCCAAACAGCCTGGCATGGTATTGCGTCCCAGAGGGCTTCAGGAACAGGTGGCCAAAGATGGAAAAGCAGTAGAAAATGTGTATGAGGGAAGCAGCAGTCCAACCGAGGAGAAAGACAGGGAGACGGAAGAGGAGAAGGAGCTTGCGAAAGCACGAGCAGAGCAGAGAGAAGCAGAGAAACGGGTGCAAGAGGATATAGAGGAGGCTGAAATAAAAGCTGTAGGGACTTCACCAGATGGACGCTTCCTAAAGTTTGACATTGAGATCGGAAGAGGGTCTTTTAAGACTGTATACAAGGGACTGGATACAGAGACAACAGTGGAAGTGGCATGGTGTGAGCTACAGGTAAGGCCGCACTCATGAAACTGTGACCTCTTCAGTGTGTGTGTGTGCTCTCTTTTTCTGTATATCTGCCTAAGTCTCTAAAAATTCATGCTGAATTTTACACTTTCTATCTTGGGTCTCCTGCTTTTCACCTTGAGACCTTCAGGTTACAGATATACTGATATGGTTTGTTAGAACTTCCTGTTGACCCAGAGGCTTTCTGTGTAATTATACATGATTGGGACTGATGCACCGGTGCAGATTAAACGGTAAAAAGTTTAAAATGAAATCTACAAAATGTTTATTATTTAAAGGCAGCGACTTTAACCTTTGGTAACTTTTGATTTGCGGTGAGTTTAGTCTTACATTTTCTCTCTGCTTGTGTGTCTTTGGTTAAGCTTAAGTTTCACTGCATGTGCATGCAGGTGTTGTTACAGTGGTATCACAATGATCATAGTATCTGTAGCCCAAGCAGCAAAAGATGTAATGAAGATGCGCCAGTAATTGTCTTAATGAATAATGGATTCCATCTGTAGGTTAGTTATTAAAAATATACTGCTTCTTGGACTGATTTAATGCAGCAAGAGCTGTCCCTCAAGGGACTACACTGCTTGAAATTATTTGGCTTTCTGGTTATAACATTTTGTTTTTTTTTTATAGTACTGGCCTGCACATTTAGTGCCTCCCTGGGCCAAAGTTGTATTTTTAAAAGCTATTGTCACTCATCAGCTGCAGCCCTAAATTCTCCCTATTACAAAGTGTTTCCTACTGCCTCTATTTAAGCAGCTCCCTTGCCACAACCAACCAGAATATTTCCAATAGTGCCAATCGCAGACCACAGCAGTTCTGTGTGGCCTACCTAGGGTGTGGCTGTGGCTCAGGAGGTAGAGCTGGCCCTTCCAGCCTGCATGTTGGAGTATCCTTGGGCAAGATACTGCATCCCGAGTTGCCCCCGATGCATCCATCGGATTGTGAGCGTGTGAATGTTAGGTTAAAAAAGGGCTTAGGTATAGGTATATATA